>JAANSK020251496.1:0-23107 GCA_011763485.2 Isoetes engelmannii
TGAATAAAAACATGTATGATACAAAGTCCTATTTGACCATTGAATGGTAAAAAATATTGTCCAAATACCATATGGGGGTTTGTAAAAGCCACTTTTATAGTATGCGATACATGCCATCATCACTCAAAATCTATACCCCTTTGCAATCTAGGCAATGCTTGCCCATACCTAACTACCACCAATGTAGTTGCCATGTAAAAAATGTACCTAACTTCTTTTCTACATGTATTGTAATTGTGTCTACATCATTGCCTATAATACACCCGTACTTTTGCCCGGCAATGCCGGACACCCGTTACTAGTATATTAGGTTTTCATATGTGATTAGGTTTACAAAGAGACAGTGCAGGTCGATCTGCACTATATAAGCATGGCAGCTGGATATCTATAGGCTGAAGCTCTAAATTTAGATCTTGCCCTATTCTAGGAACTATGCAAACCTAACTAAAATAAATTAGCTATCAACTTATTTGTCTCCAAATTCTATATGAAAAAGATGCTCACCAAGGGAGGCTATGGTCATGCCAAAGTAATGACAAAGGGGGTAATATTAGGAGAAGGTGCTCGTCAAAGGTTCTAAACTAATGATAGAGGGGAGAAGATAATCATTCTAAAATAATGACAAAGGGAAGAAGATGTTTATCAAGGTTTCGGTGGTGTAATTACATCTTTTGAAGCTTGTAGGTTTTGAGAATATATGTTTCTTAAGATCTTAAAGACAATAAAGAGGTCTGAACTGAGACCTCAATTGTGAGAGCCCGTACCACTAGGACAATCTTGAAGCTCTTGTATTTTACAATTCAACTATTGTATCAGGTTCAATGACCACTATTGTTGAGACAGTTGGGTGGGAAAGTGAGTGAGTGCAACCTTAAACAAAGATAAACAAATAAATAAATCCACTTATATGAAGGTTGGAACAACTTTTGACGGACGGACGGACGGACAGACAGACAGACAGACAGTACTTTTTAGATAAAATTGAATTTTTTTCTCATCTAAATTTGTGTCTATACCATAGTTACTAGAAACGGCTGTTGGGCTCGACCGTTACAAAAATGAAAAATGCGGTGAGAGAACACGGCATAATTTTTTTTTAAATTTTTACACCCCTTTTGTTCTTTTTCGTTTAGCGCACGAGCCTGACTATAAGTGGCCCCTTATCTCTGTGGCCCTTGGTTTGGGAAATTCTCTGGAAGCCTTGTAAGCTACCGTGTGGAATTGGAATTTCACAGTATGACTTAGATTTAAATAGCAAGACATTTTCTTGCTAAACGACTTAGATTTAAATAGCAAGAAATTTTTCTGCTAAAATTAGTCATTTTTCTTAGTACTTCTGGTAAGAATGAATGGGGAGTATGCATTGGTAGGCTGGCCTAGATCCAACATGAAGCCTATTGGTTATACCCAAAAAATTTCCCGAATTAAGCTGTGGCCCCTTAGGGTGCTTTCCTATGGACGGGCAGACTTGAAAGCGGTCCATAGGAAAGCACCCAGGTCCAAAAATAATAGCTTCGGATTACTGTACAAGGGAGGTTCTAAACCTAACCCACTCCGGTGAAGCGCTCATGGGAACGTTGGAAGTGTCGACCTGACCTTCAGGAAACCTGCCCACAGTAAAGCACCCTTATCTCAAAGGTTAGCGCTTCCACGTGTTAAGAAATCTGAGCTGGATATGGTTTAAGCCATTCGATTATAATCTAGAACAATAGACGGTCTTCAAAATTCGATGGCCGTTCTGGACCGTGGCCTAGGTTAAATCAAAAGATGCTCCACAAAGGTATGGATCGTCACCTATGGTTAGATCAGACGATGTTCCACAAGGTAAATCAGAGTTTTCTTTGCTCCTATTTATCGTAGCTCTATCCCAGCTTTAATTGAGATCATATTTAAGATCATAGTTCCCGGCATCAAAGAATAATGACGTCCTGGCATTTGAGACGTGATTTACCTTGCCATGCCATTTGCATTTCGGATTCTCACTTTAGTATAGACCAACATGTCTATTTGCCAGAGTTTGCTCTGTAATCTGTGCAAATTGATGTTTAGATGTGGTTTCGTCAGTTCTAGCTGCAAAGGCATGTGCAATGCATTCTTTAGTAAAAACCTCTGAATGACATGATTAAAAGTTTTATCTGATGAACAGGGCCTGAGTGATAGTTTCTCTGGTGCTAGCCTTTATATGGCAATTATACAGTCTATGGCTTTTAATTCGTCAAATAAGAAGGAACGATTTGAACTCAATGCACCAGCAGGCTATGACTCTTTTACATTAACTATTGGAATTTGAAGGACCCAAACGTTCCCCTTTCCTTTGATGTTGGGCACTGACACATTGTATAATATAGTGCTCTACATACCTCTTCTTTATTATGTGAGGAAAGAGACAGATGTTAGGAAGGTAGAGTGAATGGAAATGGCTTGGCTTATATTGACTTGTAGCTTGATGTGTGTAGTCTACCACGTGTGAGTGTATTAGAGGATGAATATTTGACATAATATTAGAATTTGAATTGAATTGCAGGTCCTCCAGCTCATAGAAGGTTTCAGTATTTGTGATTTGGGATGTGGTGTACGCAAGCACGTTCCCTTTCTGTTGTTTGATGGTGTAAATACATATGATGTATCATTCATGACCATGAATTGAAACCAAAGCCAGCCCATTTTTTCTGTCACGCCAGGGGCCCTTGCTTAATCAATGGGTAAGAAACAAGTTTGTCAATGGGATTGTATTATTAGAATCGTTATTGTTGAGAAGAAAAATCAGATGTCCATTAGAGCAATTGCAAGTTTATGGCTTTGTGGAAGCATAGCTCGGCAAGTGGTATCCCTTTTTATTTTAACACCTTATGTTAGAGCAGACGCAAAAAAAGGCAATGCTCCAAAATGAAGGGAATGCATAACACTAGGCATTCGCAATGACATGCACAAAGTTGAGGATGCATTCCTAGGGTGGTTATTCTGGATCACAATTGAATATTGATGTTACGACATTTCCTCTTGAACGTGGAAAATATAGTAGATGACATTGGCTTGTTGGATGCAGCTTAAGCCAACAGCTATGGATTGATTTAATAAACCTTGATATCATTCCGTTTTTGGAGGAAACTCCAAGAGGTCAAATATTCTCACATACCTTTGTATAAGACTCTTATTTCGAAACCTTTGTACAAGATTCTTGTTGGAATGGATCAATGGTGTATATATACGTATGGTCACAAATTGCTTCTGGAGTATGCGTCCAGTAGCATGTCACATTCATATAGTACTTCGTTAAACTCAATAGATAGAAACCATTATCTGGAAACCAACATCAATATTACAGGTCAGCTTAAAAGATCAAAGCGGAGCTCTTTTTTATTGGACTGCAAAAGAAACATCCATGCAATGCTATGATGTTATCAGTATTTTTTTTTCTATAACCAATGCAATACAAGGGAACATTACTTTAGATGTCTTGATGCTTTAAACAAAAAAGGTTACAGTCATTGAATCTGTACTATTTAGTAGATAGATACTAATTATTAATATCTCTAACTAGAGGTGCATAATTGGTTATGACATGACATTGGGACAATCCGTAGTGCATTGGCACCTAGTTCTTCCAAGGTTTTGGAGCCAAATCTGATTTTTTTACAAAGATATGCAATGAGATTGTGAATGGCATGCCATATGCAGTTCGTTTCTATCTGTAACGATCTTTTATTCCAAGAATAAAGACAGACGGCCCTTTCTTGTATTTGAAGCCCTAGTTTTTTTTTCTTTTTTTTTTTTTTTTTTTTTGGGCTCAGAGTTCGGCTCGGATAACAGATAGCGAAGGCAGAATGCTTCGATTTGTTTTTCGGGTTCCCATTTGTGAGCCAGCATCTTTTGCAACATAGCAAATTTCAGTTATTACTGTTATTCTTCTCTCTCAGAAACTTTGTAAATGTCAGTTAAGCTTTGCTCGTAGTCCTTCCTTTCTTACAATCTTGTGCTTCCGTTGATGTTGGCAGTAACAATTCAAAATTCGCTATAGCTTTTTCCACACATTCCAGAAGAATGGAGTCTGACTTGCAGGATTTTCTTAAGGTGACCTCCTTGAAGCCCTTCAATTTTACTGTCACTAACTCATATGCATTGACAAAGGGAATGGGTAAGAAGAAACATTCTATATTTCCTTGTATTTCTGCTGTAAGAAGGAAATGTTTTTTTTGAATCATGCTTTTAGACGAATAAACTTTTTTTAAAAAATGCTTGTAATTTTGATGATTACATACCTCATGGGCATAAATATGTACATCTATTCCAGCAATTTGGACTTGTGCTTACCGCTTTTTGCATGTGTATCACTGGGCATGGTTAATGGAGGTTCTGCTGTGTTTTGTTCTATCTTCCGGGCGAATATTTACATGTTATAATCATGTTGCCATTATTTGAGCTGTGATATTTGCGGAGTTAGCTGCAAATCCAATTTCAAGTGTTGGGTTATCATACACATGCAAGTAACATACTTTGACCGTATGTTGTGCAACTAACTTCATGATATTTCCAGTCTATGTTGCTTAAAAAGGACCTCATTTTGTGAAATATATATGAGGTTATGGTCTTGAAGAAAATGTCAGCCATTGTCAATGCATAAAAGGGACTTCTCTCCTTAAAAGTTAGTTTCTCATTATAAACTACTGCCAATGTAACTTGAAACATCAAGTTATTTAAAAAAGCACATATAGTAGATAGATGAATCGTAAATTGGCCAAGCAGAGGCAAAATGACACAAAGTCAAAAGATGTTTAGATGTGGCTTCTTTGCTGATAGAATAACAGAGTGACATGTGTCTGTACTAAGTAACAAAAGCAGACACTTGATTTGAGAAATACAGTGCGTGCTTTGCAAAAGATTACATCACACAAATGTTGCCTTTGGCATGTTTTTCCTCTTCCAAGTAACGTCACTAGGTTATTTTATAGAAGCTAATAATTAGTTGATTCTAAAACTATTAGATGGGATTATTGCTTGACCTCTATTACCATCATTTTTGAAAGTCTTTTGTTTGTATGATCCCATTCTTCCCTCCATCGAACTTTCAGTTTTTTGTGTGACCTGACCACTTTTTTCATTGTTGCTACCATACCATCTGCTTCATGTTAATGTCATCCTATATTTTTAGGATGAATCCAAGTTGGCGGGGATGTGTCTATGCACGTGATGATTCTTTTTGAGGGAGGAATCTTTCTTCTGTGCTCAGTCACTTAATGGGCATCTAAAAGGCCCCATTTTCGTTGACCTGGCATTTTGTATTCATGCCTGTAGCCACATTCCAGGGTGTTTGCAGTTTTCTGAAACCCGGTGCTTTTGCAGCCAGTATTTGTTTCTCAGAGTGGTTCTTCTATGCCGGACACCTGCGTGGGACTAAGCTTAGATTTGATCGTTCTTATGGGGAAGCCAAGAACTCAAGATAGGCCTTTCCTTCAACATTTACCTTATTCGTGATCTTAAAACCATCTATCACATTGGATTAGTTAGGAATTCATTATATTGAGATGTTAAGACAACCATCCATCACATTGATTAATCAGGAATCCATTTTCTTAGCATGTTCAGAGGGCACTTACTGGCATTCTAAATCTGATAGATTCATATGCGTTAAAAGATGGCAGATGTGCATAGGTTAGTACTGAAGATAGGAATAACTGCGAGATAAATGTATAAAGAGAACAGAAAAAAAGTTTATTTTAAAAGAATCTATAATAGCAAGGTCATATGATCATGTCAGTAACTCTTCTACATTTATGTGCTGGTAATCTGAACAAAGCGGTCTCTCAAATAATGCGATCCAGTCCAAATGCAAGATTGCTCCTGCATTAAACTTGGGCTTCTGAGTTTTAGCACAATGTTCCTTGTTATGGAAATGTGATTCTATATTGAGCACAATCAAAAGTTTTGTAAAGCTAGTTTGCTCCTATTTTGGGACAAAGTAGTTACAATCTATTCTAGGTTTTAGAACATTTGCTTTAATTTGCAGCTCGTGGGCTCTTTTTATATATTCCACACTTTCTTTGCATCTACATTTGTCATTGCTTTTTCTCTCTTGCTTGCTAGACATATCCATTAAATCTGAACATACGTTATGCCTGTCCTTCAGAACATAGGGATTGATTGATGTCTGATCAGGTCTAGCTTTTGAGCTTTACAATTTGTGCTTAACACGAATAAAGCTTGTGCATGACACTTCTAAACCCTCCTGAGATGAATGGAGGAATTTGGCATATGAGAGTCATGTCCATTTCATTCGTGTGGTTAACCACCACGATCTGTAGTGTAATCTATGGTTAAAACTTAACGCAGAGAGCAAAGGTTTTATAGTTGAGAAAATTCATGTTGTGGCCCAACGTTAGACATAACCTAGCTTTTTGGGTTGTACTTTTCTTTTGCTTCTTTAGATTTCCTTAGTCAATCTAACAAGTCTATTGTTATGACTTTGAAGATCCCTTACTTTTGGGAACAATGACTTCGAAATCGCCTTTCCCAATGGATTTATTGCATCCACTATGACTTTGGAAACAAGAAGTTTGTTGCACTCTATCAGATGAAAGCAAGTTGTAACTTTGTTTCAAAGCCTTAGTGGGCTGTAAATATTCCATTGACTTTTTTGCAATGGTTTAGAAAATTTGTACAATGGTTATCCGTAGCTTTGTTATTGCACAGAAATGCACTTAATTTATACATCAAGTCATTTCTTACAATCATCAATCACCATTTTTTACAGTTACATTCTAACCAAGAGACTTATTCACCATAGAAATAAAAGTACAGTTTGACGTGAGCCTCTATTTTATGAGGTTAGCACTTGTTTACAGATTAATCACCTAATTTGGTAAGTTGTGTTCTTGATGAGAATGAGAATTATGTCAGGCCCACATCCTTCCAAAGATTTGAGCGAGACACGTCGTTAAGAGTATCAGTAAGGGTGTCCATATCTTCGTCAAATTAGTAAAAGATTACAAAATGCTTGTCTGTCATGCAAGAATGCCTTTCGTTAACACTTTGAACTTAGAAAATTGCAATACTATGTCTGCAAGTGTAGTGCAGGAATTCAAAACGCACTTTGGGTAGATGGAAAACATTCTTAGAGCACTGGTATATGATGATATCTAAACATGCCTTTTGTACTGATCGCCTATTGTACTTTAGATCTAGAATGTAAAAGTGAATTTACCCAACCCAAAAAACTTTGTATACCTAAATGCCTTGCTATTTGTAAGACCTTGCCAAAGCCTTCTCGTGTGCCTTTTTGCTAGTTCTTTTTGTCGTTGCAAAATCATTGATCTGACTAGGACGTTTGGTGCAACATAGGCAAGCCTTAGGTGCTTTCCTAGAGAAAAGTGTTGCTCACAGTTACCACCCAAATGCGCCACCCAGATGCACGCCAATACACATCAATGCCAATCCTTGTTTCGTTGCCACCCAAATGTGCCACCTAAATGGACACCAATACGCATCAATGCCAATCCATTCTATTGATATTGTTTCTGATCAGGGCAATGTTGATGCTCCGTCTACAATTCAACTGCTTTTTGGCCTTCGAAAAGCTCTTGATTATCTCTTATCCGCATCATGTAAGCATACCATCTACCCCTTTTCCTTTCGTTCAGCTGGACAAAGAGCATTCATTCTGTTTTCTGGAAAAAAAAATGCAGGTGAAAGTGTTCGTTCCTTATTTGACGTTCCAATTCCTATAGAAGACGTCTTAGCATTGAAGAAGGTTTTTCTTGAAGGTTTTGTTCTTTTGTTAGATATAACTTTGTAATTGATTTTAAAATATGTGTCTAAATTCTACTTCAAATAAGCCCATTATGTTCCAATATTTAAGGCTCTAACAACAGGCTTTGTCGAAATCTGGATTTTATCTAGGGTGATGGCGGAAATTTTGTCCTATTAGATGCAACGTGTTTACTCAAAACCTTATCATCATGATGCCCTTTATGGGTACATGGAATCAATTGAATCAATTATGTGATATCATGGGTGACTATCGTCTCGTGTATGTAAACCAAAATATTGAAATTTACAATGAGATTAAACTTAAATGGCACACTTACAATAGCAAGATCCCTCAATTGTTGTTGGCAACAAAGTTGAAATTGCAAATTCTTAACCATTGCATGCAGCCATAACTTATATGAAACTTGTAGTTGATGTAACTTGAATACAGCCAATTAACACAAGGGAACAAAATTGGCCTCAGAGAATGCAATGGCTTTAGTATATGATTGTAACGTGTTTATTTTACTTTCATTGTAAATGTTGGCATCAAGTATTGACTTCAAGCTCTATATTTCTTAGAATCATACTAAAATTATGAATTGGCTTTTTGGTAAACAAACAGGTAGGAACTTTCATGGACTCCATCTTAATAGCCATGCCGTAGCAGCGTTAATGATTTTCTTTCTTAAGGAGTTGAAGGGTTCACTTTTATCTCTCTCTCTGCAGGATTCCCTCATTGTAGCTGCAGGTATTTATTGCTGCTATGCTGGTAAAAACACGTTGATTTTGATACAAAGCTGGACATTAGTAAACATAATCTTATATCATTTTTGGGTAATAAGATGACAGGAACACAATTTTTGGTTATAGATAGAATGAAAGGGATGAATGGATACACTTCATTTGGATCAAAACCAAGCCCCCACCTTCTAGTAGAACATGTCTTTGGATAATAGAAATGCTGCAGGATTGGACAAATACGCAATCTAGTGATGTAATGGCATTTTAAATGGTTCCTACCTTCTATCTAGTATTCATATGTGTCGCCAAGGGTGCAATAACATGATAGATTACTTGCTTAGGCCAGTTGCCAGGCATAAGAACTCTAGGAACAAATTTTTAGAGCTATTTTTTACCATCACGTTGTATTTGAGTTTACAATAAGACTTCATGAAAATGGTGTGTTCTTATAGCGTTTAAACCTCCGGGAATTATGAGTAATCTGCTTTGTTATGCGAAATTGTTACTTAGATAAGTAAATCCTAATTAAGGAGGGAAGTCTTGTTGGATTTTGATATATATTTGTTCTTATCTGAAGTGTTTAAACCTCCAGGAATTCCGAGTAGCTGCTCTCGTTTATATGTTATGCGGCTTCTGCTGGCACAATTGCCAGTTATCAATCGTTGTTTATTGAAGGACTTGGTCTTCTTGATATTGAAATCGTATTGGGATAATGGAGACTGGAACTATCTTACCAAATTCGGTGCTTTGTTGGGGCCTTTGCTCTTTCCACTACAGAGTAAAGTAGAAAATACATACAGGTGTTTCTCCATTCACGTTATTCCTTTCCTTTTCTCTAAAAGACTGTAATACATATCTCTTACTTGTGTTGGTTGTTTTTTCACAACTTTGGTTATAATGGCATCGCAGTCATTTCCGGATGGCTTCCATTTTTGTTATTACGCTGATCAAGGAATGGAGTTACCTATTCCATCATGATGCGGATTCACATATGCCATCAAGAGGGGGGATCTACATGCAAAAAGTATGTATTTGAAGCATCATTGTTTGATATTACTTTCTTTGTTTGAGGACATAATAGAGTTCCTTTCCTAAATGGCAAATCGTATTTTTTGTATTCCATTTTTATGCACCAATGTGACAGAATGTAGATGGGGCCAAAGACAAAGTAAAAAAAAGAGGTAACAGACGTAGAATAGATATTGTAGAAATAATGAAAGATTATGTTAACGTTACCACTTGGGTCTATGAGACCAATTATAAATCAATCATGTATAGCTAGAGGCGCATTTGCAGCCTCCTAGATATGTAGCATAGAAAATGGGAAATGAAAAATTAAAACGATGAAATCAGTTAACTTTTGTCTTCTTCTTAGCCACTGCAAGAGGACCTGGTTTCCTTTTATTATTATTGTCACCTACGATGAGAAAGAGAGTTATCTCCCTTTGTGTATGGTCATTTTCCTGTCCAGCTCTCTCTCCAGCCTGCTCCTTTTCTATGAGCAGTTATTTGGTGAGGAAAAGAGCTATACATTTCTGGTCCTCATATCTGAAGAGTTTTGAGAGGGAGGTAGGTTCCCGAAACTGGCACTGGAATTTGCCAAGTATTTCATAATAGACTGACAGGTAAAGATGAAGTCTTCCTCAGACTCAATGACATTCAACTGACACTTCGAACGCTCGACCTTAGGTCGACTCGCACGGCTAGCCTCAACCTCAAGCTGATGAGACGAGACTCTGAGCTGATCCATAGCATGTTTCACTTTTATCTGCTAGGTGAATATTCAAATACCCTGGTCGTTTGATAAAACCATCTTTACTGATCCCAAGGCAGTGATCTTTGTTAGAAGGGAACAAAAGAGAACCTGATATGAAAGGCCAAACTCTAGCTTGTGCTTGGAATATATTCGAATTATGACATGCTACCTTGGATATTATTAGGATATTGAAAAGCTTTTAAAGCTTTCTGAAATTTCCTTCGAAATAAAGATAATTGGGAGATGGAAACTGTAAACAGAGGAGTGAAGTCTTAAAGCTTTTAATTCCAAATTCAGTAAGATCAACCATTTTAAAATGCCACAGGAGAGAACAATCACGTATAGAAAAATCTTCAATTGGACTGAAGTCCTTCAGAGATATGAATAGTAACTTGTTGAAGTGCATCACAAATGCTGGTGACTCGTGCACAGACAAAAAAGTTGGATGTTTATTCTAATTTGGAGTCTGTTCATGATGTGAGTAGAATATAATGGATGTAAATCAAGAAGAGTGCCTGTTATAAGGCCATGACCCTACAAGTTATCATTTCTTCATGATTCGACATGGTGCTTAGGAAAAACATCTTTGTGGCAAAGGCCGAAAAGGGTGGCTTTTGACTTTATTTCTTGGAAAAGGTTGTTCCTAGGGCTCAAGATATAAATTCTTTCCCATGCTTTGATTGCAGTGCCGATTCTATACGAGACCCAAGCTGTCTCCTGCAGATGTTAATATAAATTTCTCTTCTCTAGAATGATCAAGAATACATCTTATATCCGGCATGATACACGCTTGCTGAATTCAAGAAATTATTGCTGAATTCCATGCAACTTGAGTCGCCTTCCAAGTAGTTTCCAGTGTCATACATGCATAAGATGCGCCAGTTTGGAAACACACAACACCAAAAGAGAGTCCCTTGGCTGGCTAATTCTTCTCAAAAAACTTGTTCAGCTCTGGCTTTTCAATATATATTCTACCTTTTAGTAACTGACAAGGGAGCATGTTATATGACATGTTTTGGAACACCTGGGTAATTCTTACCACGGAACTGTCCACCAAGAGAATATTTTACAAGGAGAAATTCTTGAACATTTCACCCGAAGTAAGACTCGGCTATTTGATAATGATGTTCCCTACACAATGCAAGGTTTTCAATGGGGCAATTTAGGTTGTCTTCTCGCCAACTTGTTTTGAGTCTGAGGAAGAGTATATCCTTATTTGTCACGCCTAGTACATCATAGGAGAAAAATATCACTCTCTCTTTAGAGATAAAACAACTTACAGCAGCTGAGAAGTGTTATAACCAGAAGTGTAGCTCATGAAGTGTTATAACCAGAAATGTGTAGCTTTTTTTGTTTACGAACTTTCTTGAAAGCAAAGGAGCATTTCAACGTAAAAGATACTATGAACAGCCAGAGTTTCAGAGGAAGCTTTGAAACAGGGTTTTGCCAAAAAAAAAAAGGATCTACTTGGTTGGACATAGTTCTTAAAGTTATTGCTAGGGAAAGTGAAGCACTCTTCGATAAATTTTTTTAATCTGTTCAATATTGTTTTGTCAGACAGTTCCGGATGATGACAATGCAAACAAAGATATCATGGCATCAAAGACGAGCCTGACTTATGGTTCTAGCCTTCCTAATGTGAATGAGACGTTCCTCCAAACCATGGTTAAAGGGTAGGCATATTTTTCGGGTTTGCCAGTACTTTCTTCTTATTGTTGTTTAACCAGTATCTTGTTATCTAAAAGCAGAAATAGGGTCAAGAAATAGTTAAAGGGTAGACACAATTTTTTTTTTTTGCAAGTGTTTTCTTCTTTTAATCCCATACCTTGTTGTTTAAAAACAGAAATTGGGTCAAGAAAAGGTTCAAACATGTACCTTCATTGGACTCTAATCAATGTACACAAGCTGATGGTATAGCGAAGCCTTCCATTAAGAATAACCTTGGACCACCGTGTTTTGCACAAGCTCAGAGTTCACAAGTTCCCCACCACGTTGCAGTGCAAACAGCAATATTGAAACATGAATGCACTATGAAAAGTTATTCAACAAGAGACCAAGGGTGCCAAAGTGTAGGACCTTTGGTATCCCCACGAATGGAGAACATGTATCAGAAAAAGCTAGAAATGCCATTTGTTACTGCAGCAGATAGAGAGTCCATGGACAAATTTGGGGCCATTCCTTTATTTGTTCCATTAATGAATGCTCTACCTACAAAATGCAGCATGGAGGATATGCTGAATATGTCTAAATTGTGTTATGATGTCATTATGAAAATCCTTAACAAGAAGATCAATAAGAAGAGAATGCAAAAACATCGTTTGCTTCCTATTGGTGGAAAATTCACAAGGAAATTTCGTTCTGGATGGAGGTTGAGTGTGCTGGATTGTGGATCTATTACAAAGACTTCAAACCGGGAAGGTAATTATTGTCTTCTCCTTGGTACATATAAAAGTTCTAGAAAAATGTTTCTCGTCAAAAGTGTAAACTTGGACAGTGATGTACATTGGGAATTTGAAACTGCTCCATTAACAAGATGCTCCAAGGTTTATGGTGGGAAGCAGATGATATCAATGAACAGAGACTGTGTAAACAAGGATAGAAGAAGCTGTAAAAGGAAGTCCAGATTGTTATTGAAATTATGCCATAGAGAGCATAAACAGCAACGAAAAGTATCTTCTACTACTCCTTCCAATGGTTCAAGTAGGCGTCTATGCAAGAGAAAACGGCAGACCTCAAGAATATGTCAACCTTTGAAGCCCCAAAAAAGTTCTGGTCAGTTATGTCCTGAATCTGTGTCTTGTGAAAATACAGCTACCTTGGTTCACACATTTGTAACACAACCTGAACCATCTGAAGATTCAATTTTGGAGCCCTCATTATCATCTCCAGCGGAATCCCTCCTATTTTCTTCATCTCTCCACTCAACTTCATCTCCATCTCCATCTCCCCTTTTGACATCAACTAATCGTGAACCAGTTTCCCCACCACCACCTCCTTCACGAACCCCACCACCGCCACCTCCTCCTCCTCCCGCTCCTCCTCATCCACCTCCTCCCCCACCACCCCCCCCTCCACCACCACGACAAATCTCTCCGTCGTGTCCTCCTCCTTTACCAAGCCCACCATCTGCAGTCATTAGCAAAGGAAGGCCAAAACTAAAGCAACTTGTTTGGGATAAACTTGTTGGTTCAATGACTGCTAAAACTGTGTGGGAAAAGGTAGCGTCGGGAAATGTATCTATGGATTTGAAGCAACTAGAGTCACTGTTTGCTGTGGAGTTGAAGTTTCCCACTGAGAGGCAACATGTGTGTGCTCCTTTCCTATCAAGAATTTGTGTGAAGAAAAGGACAGTTAAATGCATTTATTTTACATTTATCTAGCATGATTGTTTTATTCAAGTAACTTCTCTGTAATTACAGGTTGTAACAAAGATGAAAAAGGTGGCTAAGCTACACATTATCGACATGAAACGTGCACATAATATAAGTATTCAGTTGTCAAGCCTGCGCAAGCCTTTCCCTGAGCTCTGTCAGGCACTTATTAATATAGATCAGACATTGTTGAGCGCTGAAGTTTTGAGCGTGATGCTTCGCACACTTCCTACTAAGGAGGATGTACTTGTTCTAAAAGATTTTATGGGTGATGTTTCACAACTGGCGGAAGTGGAAAAGTAAATCTTCTAGCAGTCAATTCTTAATTTGTATGTTATTTTTAAAATGACAGTTGCTTTGCAGATATTACTTGGAAATAATGAATATCCCACGTGTGGAGAAACGGATTCAGATCTTAATTTTTAAGCAACAGTACCACAACACAATAGAACAGGTAATCTCGGTTGTGTCTGCATAAGAACAGTATTACTGACATTTTTACACTCATAGTGCTTGGATCATGACATTTCATAGTTGTAGAATGACTAAGGAAACTGACATTTAGGTTGTTTACAGGTGGACAAGTACTTAGGCGTTCTTGCTCAAGCTTGTAATCAGCTTAAGGATAGCATGAATTTTGTTAAAATATTAGACATGATCCTTGCGGTGGGGAACTATCTCAATGGTAATTCTTACAGAGGATCTGCCAAGGGTTTCAAGTTAGATGTTTTGTTGAAGTTGATGGAAGTCAGAGGATGCAACAGAAAAACAACGCTGCTCCATTTTGTTGTTACCGAGCTTTTGAAAACAGATAAACAGGTACATAATCCCTATGGGTTTATGCATTTGGAATTCAGGTGGCATATGTTAATATCTTTATTGGTTTGTGCAGATCATTGGGCTTTCTGAAGAGATGAGGGATGTAAAAGTAGCGGCAACCATCAATTTGGATCAATTGCAGGGAAGTTTAAGAGATCTTGATAGAGGCATTCAAATGGTGGAAGAAGAAATTGTGGAAGGGTCAAAATTAGTTTCTGACTGCCCTGCTGATTATCGACATTTCTTGGATGTTGCAAGTTCTTTTTCTCGGCATGCTAAAGCAGAGATTTGTAGATCTAAAGAATTGGAAAAGACAACTATTGAAAAACTCAACGACGTGTCATTATATTTTGGAGAGGGTATTCAGAAAAATAAACAAATACGCATTTTTCAAATTGTCCATCAATTCCTTAGTATGTTTGAACGTGTAACTAAGGAAATACCAAGGGAAAAGAATGAGAAAGATTTACTAGTTTTGACACGAAGCAATAAAAAAGGAGTCAGCATTGTTCAGCCTGAACTACAAAATAGCAATATTGAAGGAGCCATTATAGACAAGAAAGAAAAACTTGGAAGCAGAACATTTGCTGAATCAAACCAAGCTTATCCCAAACAAAGTGCCCTAACCTTATTGGAAGATGGCAAACAAAAAAACATGGACTTAAAGTGGGAGAATCACAAGGTGGACATGATCCCAATTGTCTCACAAAATATTGGATATGATTCGGACTGGTCAACGGGATAACTAGTAACTATTAGGTGCCTTATATGCGCTAATTCTAGTGTGTTACCTAACACCATTTCAACTGGCCCAAGAAGGTAATTCTTCTCACACCTTGAAAGATGTAAGATGCAGATTATAAAGTTGTAAAATATTATAAAATGTGTACACTTCCTCGATTCTTCAACTCTGTTCTTGCTTTCCTTGACGTCGTGGAAAAGCAAATGGTCTGGTATTCCGGGGTGGAGGGATCCCATCTTCCTTTCCACATTAAATAATGTAGGTATACTTTGTTCCTACAGTTTGGTTTCATTTTCGACATCCTTTCAGAGCAAACATGCTATTACGAGTCATGGCTCATGTGAACATTGGGCTAAAGAAGTTACTAGAGCTAAAATTGTTATTACATTACAAGAAAGTTATTACTAAACATTTCTCTTTTTAACGTTTTGCTTTACCGAACATCATGCTAAGTCATATTGATGTCGAATCATATTGATGTCAATTCTGGACATGGGAAAGCCAAAACAATTGTATCGATGACGCCTATGCTTGAAGATTTTGAACCTTCGCATGTGGTAGAACTTCCAGAAGAATACATGCATTCATTTATACAAATACGTTGATGAATTAGCGCAAGAGAAATAGTAACATGTGGTTGTTGCGCATCAGTAAAGGTATGTTGATGAAATTAGCTCAAGAAAAATAGTAAACATGTGTTTATCGTGCATAAGCAAAGACATAGGGTGTATTTATATGGCTCAATGAAGTCCCCAACCATGAGAGGGGCCTCTCCATTTGGTTCTTGAACTACTGCAGTAATTATTGGGGCTCCAATTAACCTCTCAATAAATGCTTTGCTTCCCAATTGACCTCTTGACCTTTGTAGTTCTAAGATGACCAAAGTAGTGGTTCTTTAACTATTCATTACAGTCATTAAATTATTTGACAAATAAAAATGGGTGTCCAACATTGCAGTGCGTTGTATACCTTGCTAATAGAAATGTTGATAGGATAACATTGTAAATCCTCTGTAAAAATGCTTTCTGGATATGATCTACAAAAGTTTAACATGGAGGATGATGACATTCCTCCAAAACCGAAGTGCCTCTTGAGCAAAGCCTTTTTTTTTTTTCTAAATCTTATTATAAATGTATGAATAAAGCACAATGCGTCATGCACATTTTTAACCTCTTGCTACAAAACACAAGAAACTAAACTCAAAATACTGATACTTTAAACAATTTAATGCCTTATCAAATGTAAATCAAGTTACAGAAGGAAGAAAGTTACAGAAGGAAGGAAACACTTGGAGGTAGATAACATAACCAGAATCAGGGAGGCTAGGTATCCAAGATGGTAGCCCTCATCCGAAACTGAGATTGATTTTTCAATGCGAAAGAACTCCATCGTTATTGTGGACAGGAAGCAAAGAACATGTATATAAATACCAAAAAACAAAACAAGAGCAATACGACCACAACGAACCAGTAGCTCAAAAATCCTTCGTTTTACAGACCCCCCACCTGATGTGGCACAGATCCAGACCACACAATATGCAAATTAAGGGTTGAGTGGCATATATCTCAGCGCTTGATTTGCAGATTGTGTGGTCTGGATCGTGGCACTATGACATGGCATATATCTCAGTCCTTTATTTGCAGATTGTCTTGGTCTGGATTTGTGCCACTTCAGGTGGGGGGTTGTAAAATGAAGGTTTCTTTAAAGGACGAAATACAAAAGCTTCTTCCAATTATTGATGCAAACTCATCAAATTCTGAATCATTTGATGGGATTTTTGAGCTACTGGTTCATTGTGGCTATACTGTCCATGGTTTGTGCTTTTTGTCTTTATACATGTTCTTTGCAAAATGCCGTCATTTTATAGTCCTCCCCCCCCCCCCCCCGACGTGAACCCCTCATTTGTCATTTGGCAGACCAAGTGCCTTTGTACAACACGAATTGCAAAAGCTTCCTCTTGTTTTTTACACAAGCTTAACACTAATGCCTGCACTGATTCTTGAAATCATAAATCGACCGTGCAAGATCATCAACTGAATAAATATTATCGTGAGGGATCACAATGCCTCTGCTAAAAGCTCACAGGGCCATGTAGCTCTGCGCCAAAATTAGGGTCTGACAGAGCTAGTTCCAATCTTGCCATATCACAAAACTGCATTCCTTCCTTGCTTTGCAAATTCAAAATGGGCACCATCAATTTCCCTGAACAAATAAGATGGGTTGACCAGGCGAAAGGGTTCTAACATGCAATAACTAGATCAGAAGAGCTATGACAACCGATTGCACTGAGGGAAAAGCGTGGAGCTATTTTGACGACAGGCACCAGACAACAAACAAAGCTGGCGATTGATTTTGTAGCGAGTTTTGGGCCACCAATATTGTGGTAGGGGCATTGCGATCCCTCACCATAATATTGTGGCACCAATCAAGATCAAGATCAAGATCAAGATCAAGATCAAGATCAAGATCAAGATCAAGATCCAGATCCAGATCCAGATCCAGATCAAGATCAAGATCAAGATCAAGATAATATTGTGGTAGGGGCATTGCGATCCCTCACCATAATATTGTGGCACCAATTAAAATCAAAATCAAGATCAAGGTCAAGGTAAATGTAAAGATCAAGGTCAAGGTCAAGATCAAGATCAAAATCAAAATCAAAATCAGAATGGGCACCATCAATTTCTCTAAACGGATAAGATGGATTTAGCAGGCGAAGGGGTTCTAACATGCAATAACTGGATCAGAGAAACTATGGTAGTCGATTGTACAGAGGGAAAAATGTGGAGCTATTTTGACGGCAGGCGCCACACAACAAACAAAATTGGCGACTGGATTTGTAGCGAGTTTTGGGTGGCGCCACCAATATTGTGGCAAAATGGAATTGTGAGGATCTGCATTGTCTCTGCGCTTTGCCTCAAATATTTTTTACATAACTTCAAAGTATATATAAAAAAATCAAATTCGATTTGTTGAACGACCCATGAAAATAAAAATTTCAAAAAGGTAGAAGGAGAAAAGCAAATACAATTATAAACTTACAACAATTCATTTCGTATTGCGGGAGGGTATTTTCCCAATGGTTGGGACTATGGTTCTTGTATCATATTGTATCCAAATGCATATTTTTTGTATGTTTGAGCAACTTAATTTCATTTAAAGGTCAAATTTCTATTTTTGTATATACATGGGTACTATGGTTTAGACAGGCCCACAGATATCATATCGCATGGACACTATGGCTCAGACGGGCCTACAGATATCACAGCATATAGACTCGAATTCTAGAAAGGAGGCGAATGCCCACGATGCTATTGGATAGCTTTTTTTTTTTGCAGTGGTTCTAAAAAAGAAAGATAGCTTGCAATTTTTAGAGACTGAATAAGGCCAGACTGCCTCGCTTGCATGCTGAAGGGGTCGGCCATGCTCCAATGCCGAAATCCTACTCCTGGTGCAGATCCAGTTAGGGAGATAGCGGCCTGATTGTATACTCTTTGGCAAAAGCGGCCTGTGAAGCCCCTATAGGCTTCGACATTGTAGTAATTTGTATCGCATGTGTGTGGCTTGCAGGTAGGGCATCTAGGTAAGGTTTTCAGGGAAAGGTTTGTTCCAGGATTTAGATTAGATAGGGTTCACATCCATGGCTGTCAAATTTTGAAGGTCTCTAGTGCGGCCATTGGGATCTGGAGGTTCGAATTCTCTGGCGTCTCTTTCTACCATTCTGTTTTCTTAATTTGGATGAAATGTCAGTGTTTTTATTCCGATAGCTTGGGTCTTGTGTAGCTTCTTTAATATAAGGGATCTTACATTTTGAATGATTTCTACTTTCTGTTGAATAGGTTGGAGTTAATTTTTGTGATGATCTGGATCCATAGCAACAATGACATGATGAATTGATATGGTGGTGCTTATGGGAGAGGCTTACTTACCGAAGGAAAAGAAATGATCCAATACAACCTCTTAGATATAATGCAAGATAAATATTAATGGTTAGTATTAATAATTGTTACTTTTAACAGCAAGAAAAACAAGGTGTTCGGTCACTATGGGTTGCCCTTATGCTGTTGAACACGTAGGCATATCTAAGCAAATACAGAGTCTTCATATCTTGAGGGGTTACAGTTGACACCTAAAACTCAACATGACATTAAACCATGTTAAGAGACCATAATGATGAACTTTAGCAACATACAAACAAAACCCATGAGGTGAGCATTTTACTAGTTCAATAATAAAACGAAAATCCTTTTAGAGATATTTACATGCTCTTCATTTGAGTCGTCATAATGAATGACAAGATGGCGAGAAATGGAAGAGCACATATCAGCAAAATGTGGATGGTTCACAATGAATAGCAAGTCCCCCAACTTTGCCAAATTAATTCCTCCTCGCTTCGTTTCAAAGGTCTCCTAATCAAAGGATGTTGCAAATAATTAATGGCAAATAACTAATGGGAATTACAAAACGTTCTTCAATTCCAACATAAAACGCAACCCATAGGCACATTTATTGTGCCAAGTTCCTACTTTTCCATATCGTTGGAAAAAGAACTCTTCTTCGCCATGCCCTTCTTGCTAAGAGATAAGACGACCATGGCTAAGGGAGGGATAAGGGATATATGGTACGTCGAGAGTACAAGAATATCCGTAACTATTTTTGAGAGTTTGCAGGTGTTTGAAACTGCGGGATCATGGATGATCGTGGATGATCCATCTTGAGAAGGGACAGATTGCGAGATCCTGGATGAGCGTGGACGATCTACCTTCGGAGGAGATTGAGGGAAACGGAACGTAACTTGGATGATCGCGGACGATCTAGAGAAGGGATGGAATGATACAAAGGTAGCAAAGGGGAGTGGTCCATGTGAATGGAATGAGGAATATGGCAATTTAAATATGTGAATGTTATCCCTAGTCCTACCCAAGATTACATTTAAAGGGGCGCTAGGGAAACCATAGAAATATATGTATGATTTTTTAAAGGTTTCTAGATAATTAAATATGAGGAACGCTTTAGGAAATAATTAGAGAAACCCTCTTTAATTAAAGGGGCTCTATTCTAAAGTAAGGGTGGGGTCGAGGATGCAACACCAACAATAGGGATTCCATCCCACAAATATTAAGGACTTTTAAGAAAAGGGCAAAGCATGGATATTATTGAAGCAACGTGGCATTACAAAAATACCAAGACGTCAACACCTATTATTGGCATTAAAGACATCAACACCTGTTATTGCAACGAAATGTTAGGGCAGGCCACATTTCTCCATATTATCACACTTGTTACATCCTTATACCTTTTTTTCCCACATGGCAAGCTGCTAGTGCCACTTGTCATCACATAAACACCTAAAAAGGGAGTGCCACGTGCGAAATATGGCCTGCCCTAATATTTCGAGGGGAAATGTTCGCTTGCAGGCCATTACGCGGGGTAAGGTCACCTGGCGAGCCTAACACAATGGCTCAACAAAATGGTCTGCCCTGATTATATATTAACGGGAACAGCTCAATTTGGAGACATCGGCCTTCTGCGACCAGCATTGATTTCAGCCAGCGACTCCTCTGCTTTGCTACCTGCGTTTCTTCTCTGCAACTAGCAATTGATCCTACTCAGCCTCTAGCGATTCTGTACATTCTACCAAGATTTTTGCAGATCCGGATCCTTGCTACCATGGCTCTATTTGAAGGATTGGATCCTAAATCAAAACAGGGCGAATTCTGAAGCACATGCGCTATTTTATTTGATATCCATTTCTTATTACATGACATCTATTTTTCTTTTGTCGTTGCTAATCTTACTTATGCAACTTAATCTATTATAAATGAGCATAATCACCGTGGCTCATGTGAAATTGCCATTATCCATTATTTGCAAAACAATGCAAACTATTTTCTACCTGCATAACAATTTTCATTGATAAATATGTTGATAATCATGTCCTTCCTTTTGTGGTCCAAACTTCTAGCTTTGAGCAAATCAAAATGTACTCCAACTTGTTTTAACAAGGATATTGTCAATGCTCACCGATTAGACTAGATATGATATTCATGGAGTCACCTACAGTAAACAAGCTGCTCCTCAAGAATCGAACTTGAGTAATACCAATGAGCGATCAGAACAAATTCAAAACCCAGAATATAGCGTGAACAAGTCTAGAACAAATTTTGAATCCATCGTTATCAACCAACTGGATCTTAATTGATAATGCATGATCAGAGACACTGAAATCATCATGTTACAAACAACCTTGTTTCAAGAAATCATGTTATAGACAACCCTGTTCAAGAGCTCTACTGTTCAATAGATTAATATCATGTTTATAAGTGTTGCATAGATTAATAAAGCTCCTGCCCATAACAAGAATCCGAACCTGAGAAGATGGAGCAGAACGATCAAGCTGCATTCAGAAAATCCTCATGTTCAGTCGGGACATCACATGACTACATATCATCGCCTAGCTACAGAACAACAATACCCATGCTCATGATTGGTCATTTTGTATTTTTTTAATGGCTGCAGTAGTTAAAAATAACTACAGAACAACAATACCCATGCTCATGATTGGTCATTTTGTATTTTTTAATAGCTGCGGTAGTTAAAAATATCAAAGCATGCTGCTCAGGAACGTGATAGACACAAGACATCCATATAGTAAAAAACAACGGAATTACTTGTTATTGCAAAACTTTTACTCAAATAATCAAGGAAATGAACATGAGGCCTGAGACCCTTCTAGTCATTTAGCTCCCAATGTTTTGCCACTTCATCAAGTGCCTCAGCCACCGACTGCATTAGTATAATGGCAGCAGTCTCCATGATTCTTCCCTCCTCCAACATCTCCCAATAAGCAGCATGTATGCCTGTTTTGAGAAGGAAAATGAGTTAAAGCATTGTTTAAAATTATCATTTGACCCTTGCTTCAATAGTAATGATGTTGCATGAATATCTCACAGTTTATTTCATAAATAAGAAGAAGGGTGCTAGACTTCTAAAGTATAGCATACCTCGGTTATTTGAGGACTCAATATGAATAAAAGCACCACATGCGAAAGATCTTATTGCTAGCTTCCATTTCTACATTATAATATTTGTACCATTTAAAAAACATATACGCGTGTCCTATAGATACATTTGCCGTGTTGCATCTTCATTTGCTTTGCTTCTGCAAGATGTGGATTTTTTTAGCATATAACACCTTGACAAAGAGAAGAGCTCATGTGACCTTCTCCGAAAAACTTCTAAAGCACAACATCGGATGTGGCAGCTTAAAAATCTCGCGTCTGGGACTTGATTCAAGCTCTTGGCGCCAAATTTAACCGCCCAAAATAGACCCTTCTCTTGCTATCAAGAGCCTGAATCACTCCATAACCATCTCCTTTGGAGCTATCTTGGTGTGAAATGGAGCCATCTCCACTCTGTCGCCGTCGGGATAATTCTCGGCAGAGGTTCATCTCTTGGATGCTAACTGGTCCATTAGAGTTAGGGTTTCGTCCAAGTAATTTGTTGACTGAGCCTTTTAGTTTTTTTAAAGTCCAAAACAAGGGGGTGGTCCGGACCATTGAACCTCATTGGTCCAAAGACCGTGGACTCCCCTTATGGCATGGCGTGCCCACCGTAACACGGTTTTGGATAGGCGATCTACTAGCTTCAAACATAGCAAATATGTGTTGAATCCAGTTTTTCCATCTCTAAAGCTGTTTAGACTACTGCCTTGAACTTTGAAGCTTGAATGAGAGGGAGAACTTCAGTCCCAAAAACCTGTTGCCCTGGTCAGAACCCAATCTGCGGGCATCTCCAATGGCCTGCAACAACGACAACAAAACCTTGAAGTAGAAAACGATTGTGCTCTTGATTTCTAGCAGCAGAAGCTCCGTTCTTGGCTTGAAAGACATGCGGGTGGATTGATAAACTATGGCATGGCGATCTAGAAAA
>JAANSK020251497.1:0-13209 GCA_011763485.2 Isoetes engelmannii
TTTGTATCCTGGTGCCTGGCCCCTCTTGAGGAAGCAAGCCTTGCATTTGTGTGTGGCTTGGCTGGTGTGATTGATCTGGAAGCGGCGACGGTTGTGGATCTTTCAGGGGATTCAACAGTCTTCGGCATCTCTTGTTCCCCGACTCAGGTATAAGTTATTTCAGAGCTTTCTTGTGTTCTCGGGATCGGCGAAGTAGAAGTTCATCATTTGGCGGGACTTCCTGGGTATTCTGGATGGTGATGGACGGTTTGTACATCATTAGAGTTGCAGTTCTTTGTGAGTTTGTTGTGGAGTGTTGAGGTATTGCTGTCTCTTTGGGGTAGTTCTCTTTTCCTCCTCACTCGATTTGTAACATGATTACCATTCTTTTAATATATTGGTGATCCAGTTCTTCAAAAAAAAATATACAATAATATCATTCATTTATTTACGTAAAGGTTTGCTTCATATTTTTATTCTTGTTTAATCTTGTTTTTATTTATTTTTTAGGAAACGTTACTGAAATACCCTTATTTCTTAATAAACCAACATGTAAACGCTATGGAAATTACGTCACCTAAATTACGCCTGTTGGATAGGTCTAGAACAACGGAACTGTGATGATTTAGGCCAAAAATTTTTCTAAACCAAGCATATGAGGTAGGAAGGCAGGATACATCCTCATTAGACTGTTTTGGCAACTCACGGTGTTTCGTGGCGAATTGGAATGCGTGTTTCCGCGTTACTCTAGATGCAACTGGTTACTCTAGATGCAACTGAGTTTTGGTGATATGACACATGGTACAAGCAGACCTCAAAATTTGGGATGACACATATGGCAAAGCAGACGTCAAAATTTTGAGATGTTTCTAGTGGAAATCTCAAGTTGTAGGCGAGTTTGTCCTCTTGTAGATGTGTTTGTCTTCTTATGATGTAGTAGCGCTAGATTTACCATATAGGAGAAATCGAAGTTAACATGTTAGTTTTGCATGGTTTTCATCGAGCACCGTAAATAACAAATGCCCTCGTGTTTGAGCCAGCCTTAAAACTAGAAAAATCCGCTAAGTCCAAATAACACCGTGTATTTTTTTGGCTCAAACACGACGGCATTTGACATTTAAACGCTCGGTTTCCATGTCAAGAGCAATGGGAATGGATGTGGGGTAAGAGGGCCTATGTTTTGCTGATATGGAAAAGTGAAGGAAATCACATTCGGTTTCATTGGGGAACCTATCCTCAATCGGACGATCACACAATTGACCACGACAGCACGACTTATGCCAGACTCATTTTGTATAATGCAACGTTTTAATATGCCATTTCCAGGAAGCTGCTTTCCCTTTTTGATCCCGAAGAGTAAATGCATATGGAATGGCAGATTCTGCCTCCGACACACGTTATCAGGAGAAAATCTCTTCTGCAAATCCTATTGCAGTGGAAGAACGCGTTTATTATCATTTAAGGCTCATCATTCTTCATTTTTTAAGCTGACAGAGAATGATTTCCTCATAGCATAGCCATAGCAAAGAGCTTCTTGTTGTTTCACTGCAGAAATGGTTAGATTAGGTGCTTCATCAAGATCCGTATGCGATGCGGCAGAAGATGCAGAACAATTTGAAGCGCAAAAGGTTCCTATTATATCTCCCCCCTTTGGTTTAGACGAGAAAGAAAATTACGAGAAGCAACCCAAGAACGTAGTATTTAGGGTGCTGGATTTGTTTAAGGGCGTAGCACATAGTTCCGATCTCACCAGATTTCAACTCCCGCCGCAGTTTAATATGCCTAAATCGCAGCTTCAGGCATATGGCGAAACTATTTATTCTTGTGGCCAAGATCTTTTGAGCAAGTGTGCTGAGGAAAAGGATCCGATTGCCAGGTTCTTGGCCGTAGTTAGATGGCATATTTCTACTGTTAGAGCTGTTCCTTTTGGTAAGGCGCCCTATAATCCTGTTCTTGGAGAAACACATCATGTTTCTTATGGAGATTTCAACATTTTGTTGGAGCAGGTAAGGATCGATTGTTATGTTATATTCTAATCTTGGTATTTGGGTTCAATGATCATGATTCTTATTCTTGAATAGGTTTCTCATCATCCACCAATATGTGCTTGCTATGGATCAAATCAGTCAAAGCAAATTGAGCTCTTGTTTTGGCATCAGGCTTCCCCCAGATTCTATGGTAAGTACTAAGTAGTAGTAAATTCCCTACTTTTAGAACAGTTTGATCAGCCTCATAAGACTCATAATGTCTATGGTTTTATGTTTAAATAACAGGAAGTGGAGTAGAAGCAACTATTCATGGCAAAAAAGTCCTGAAACTTGCAGCATATGATGAAACATATGAATTGACATGCCCTAAAATGGGAATCAGGTTCTTTCCAATTCCAGGAACAGATTGGAGTGGCAACACTACGGTGTTTTGTTCAAGGTCTAGATTAATTGCAACCGTGAGTTTCAAAGGAATGGGATTTTGGGGTTTTAATAGCAGGAAAATTTCTGGCAAAATTACAGACTCAATTTCTGGTGAAATACTGTATGATCTAAGTGGCAATTGGGACAGGTAACTTGACCTTTAGGACAGTGTTGATCTAACTATTGCATTCAGCATAATCTCATTTTTCTTTTTATGTTTTCCAGTGCTGTTATGGTGAAGGATAAAAAGAGTGGCAAGACAAGCATGCTGTATGATGCCAAAGCAACATTGAGTAATTTGCACGCGCCAGTGATTGAGAATCTTAAGGTAGGTTGCTTGAATTGTTGAGATAAGGAAGAGAAGAAGTGAAGAATTGTTCAGTTCATCATATGTGATGTTTTGATTCTAATGTTGGTGTGGTGCAGGATATATCATCTACTGAATCAGTAATAGTGTGGTCTAGTGTGAGTGAAGGGATAATGAACAGGGAATGGGACAAGGCGCGGCATGCCAAGAACATGATTGAAGAAAAGCAAAGGAAAACAAAGCAAGCACCTAAGTTTTTCCTTCAAGGTGAAGGAGGAATGTGGGAATGGAAACATCCTGATCCTCCCCCCAGAGGTGCCCTTGTGGTCCCTCTTTCTTGAATAAGAAACCTCCTCCTTGGCCCTTATCTTCCACTTGTAAATAAAGCCTCTTTCAATTGAATACAAAATCCACTTGTAAATAAAGCCTCTGTCAATTGAATACAAAATCTCCTTCTTGGCCCTTTATCTTCCACTTGTCGATAAAGACTTGCAACAACAAAGACTTCTAACATTTGGAACACACTCTATTTTTGGTAGTTGAAAAATCACCTTCCATTTCTGGCTTAAATTTCTAAGAAATGGGGCGGGTTTCTCAACGCTTCGATCCCTGCTTTAAATTTTGAAGTCGTGGTGAAAGTGCATGGGAACATAGTTTTACAGTGTAGGACAAATTCCGAGGAACTTTTAGATTATATTTGATGAAAGCATTGCAACGTAAAAATTAGTACATTCTGCCTCCTAGTTCAATTGTGCATTGACATGTGGCAATGATTCTTTTGAGGAATGTAAAGTAGATTTTACATTCAATTTTTCTAGATATATACCCAATATTCCGCACATTTGCGCAACACTTTTCACAGAATATAATGTAAGTGATTTTCATGTAACAAAAATGTCACTTTAGGTGATATTCTAATGTGTCACCAATGCCTCTGTGCCGCCACGCGTCGGCATTGCTTCCACATGAGAATGTCACCTAAAGTGACATTCTTGTATACAACATGGTTTTTTAACACTTGACCCGCCTTCTTTTCCCTATCGATTCCTTCAAACAAAATGTAAGCATCATGGACTTATACATGATGGCCAACTATATACCATGGAAAGGAAATACCATGCATTATTACCCGAGTGGGACAGGAAATGTGGGGATATAAGTTTATGTCCATGTCATCATTTAAGGTCATATCCAAAGGCTACTTTGCTTGACTAGATTTGGCGGCTGTGCTTTATCGTTTGAGAGTCCTGGCTGTGGAAAGAAGAATTTGGTGTTGGCATCTGACTAGTATCAGGTTAGATCTGAATTAGTCGAATCAACCTTTTATCATCCATGGAGATCATGGGACTCACTAAAATATGACAATTGGGTCTCTTAAACTTCCGATGGACCTATTTTGACTTCCACGTCGTCTATGCCAATAACAGGGAATGCTATTCTGGTCCTTTGATTCAGCAGGCACCTGTGGCACAGGTAAAGAATCGATTAAATCAACTGCTGGAGTGGTGCGCTCCCCAATTGTCATATTGTGAGGGTAAGCTGGTTGGTCAGGAATTCCTTGTTTGCCAGTGGGCTGCTCCCGGCTATCGCTGGTCGCAGCACCCATTAGACAAATAAGGAATTGCTTCCCAACAAGGTTATACAGGAAAGATAGAGCACAACAAGACCATTACAGTCTAGGATTAAGAACCCCCGCCAAACTAAAGAGCATGATAAGCCCATTATTATACATGATTACCTCGCTCCATCCCCTCCCCCCCTCCCCCCCCTTCCAAAAAAAGGGATTTCTAGGAACCATGACAATAAAAAGCCTACTAATGATAGCGTTCCGTGGCTCATTGGTCAAGAACCTTCATTATATATTGCTAGTACCACCAATACATGTGTAGGAGCACATGTAGTGGCTGATTAGGTGTAATCAAATTTCTTCTAATAGTTGTAAATGCTGGACACATTTAAAGTCTACGGTGTTCATCTTCAATCACTCCTATTTGACAATATTTACATATCTTGTTTATATGTGGATCACATGCTCTTGTTCCAACTTTGAAATGGTGCGATAGATTGGGTTTTTCTATGCCTGTAGCCATGTTGCTCATGAACCAATATAGGATTAATTTGCACTTTCATTGTCACGTCTTAACCATCTCTAAGACATTGGCATCCAAAAGCTTACTGATAAAGAGGACACCTTCATGCGAGCGAGCTCTACATTGCTCTTCACTTTTACACATGCACATTCCATCTGGAAAGCCAACCTGTGCATTTCTCCTTCAAGTGGACTTCAAATTGAATTGAGCTCGTATTGCTGAATCAGAAGAGGCGTTAACCAATAACTGTATCCGAAAATCACGATTAGTGGATATTGGTAATTTTATCATCCACGGAGACCAAAGGACCTATGTAACCCAATATAAGAAAGAGTATGGCAAGCTCATTACCGCCTAGAATTAAAGAATCTTTGCCCTGACGCGCTTTCGAGGGAAAAACCATAAAGTAATAGACTCGTTAAGAACCTGTGCATTTGTACATATTAATGTGATGATGCAGTACTTATTTCATCTTGCTTACCAAGAACCTCCAGGAAAAAGGATGGCATTGTCACTATTTCATGCGTCTGCAAGAGTAAATGTACTAGTTGATTAGGTGTAAGCAGATCAATATATTGTGCTCGAATACTTGCAAATGTCAGGCAAATATGAAGAGTGTGGCATTCATCTTCAATCTCTCCCATTGGTCAACATTCACGTATCTTATTTGCACGCTACTCACAACCCATCTGCATGTTTCAATTTTGAAGCGGTGTGCACCATTACGAATTAATGCAATTTTCTATGCCTCTTAATGGACAAGTGTGATAACATGACTTCCAGGCCACAGGCAAGTGTAGAATTAATCTGGCTTTTGTAGTGTGTTGTTTTGACCTTTTCCAAAGCACTGGCATCCCAAAGCTTACCAAGGAAGCAAGCTCCTTCCCCTCCATGCAAGGCAAGTTAGTCCTTCAGTTGATTAAGTTACAGTCCAAATAGCATAGGGGACAATTCATGGCAATGATGGAGGCATTAGAGTCGTGACTATTGCATACAACCTGTATACTGCATTTTTTAGTTCATGTGGGACTCCCAACTATGATAATCTTTCCCACAGTTTCTCCATAGATACAATATCAGAAGCATTCACAAAATCCAGGAAGCAGCAATACATCATGTCTTTATTTCTGTTGTCCTTTAGTAGGGTGCACATTATCAAAATATGATCAAAGTGGAACGCGTGGGTCTAAAACTGACATGTCCAAGTGCTCACAAGTACCCTTGTTGCCTCTGTCCATGCTGTCTTGTTGTTCAAGGATTTCGGCAAGCAGTTTTGTCAACAAAGGACTAACCATAGTTGTACGGTAAGTGGCAAAACATTGTAGATCCCCTGCTTTATATATTGAGACTACGTTGTTGACCGTCCATTGAAACTTCATGGGCCTTTATGGAGGGCCCTATTGAACAAGCTAGTCAGTATTGGGTGAGGTCCAACATACTTCAATAATTTTGTCTACATGCCATCTAGATCTGATGCCTTGCCATTTGCGAGTCGTTACAAGTCGTGGTGACATATGCCTCTGTTATAGTCAGTGAGGAGCTTGTTTGTGCTGGCACAGTATTCTGGATCTTAAAGCTGTATCAAGCACTGCACCCACTGATTTGCAAGAGATGTTGCCAAGAGGCTGCATACGCTTGTATAATATTTCCCTCCACTATGTCCTGGGGGGTGGTCAAGAAGTTAAAACGTTCATGGTTGTGTTTTGAAATGTCATGTGCCTTCTTGTCTTTGATGAAAGCTCTGTACTGCCTGATTGCGTGAACTGCCAATTTGAGATGTTGTTTTAGATCTTTGCATTTGTCATCAAAATCATTTGTTTAGAGGGAAGCTGGATGTGCATGATGGTCTACTAGCGCATCTTTCAAACATTGCTCTGCTGCACTCAGAGGGACAATAACAAGCTTGGCAGCTTGTTGTTCCAATGCAAAAAGCTGCAAGATCCCAATATATCCTTTGATAATAGCTGGGCATAATCCTCCATTTTATCTTAATCCAAACAAAGCTGAGACACCCAGGAGATGGCCTGATATTGGAGCTATATTTCTTTTCAATCTATTATCATGAAGATAGATAGATAGATAGATTTTAATTTAACATCAGCGGGGATCCTACAGCAGGCCATGGGATGGGTCTATACATAGTTCTACTTTGGACGGTCTCGAACTCAAGACATACAAGTTCTAGGACTAGTATGTTACTACCAGATCAAAGATCTAGAGGGGTTGGCTATTCAAATTGACCTCCCTCATCTCTACTCTGTGCCAAACAACAAACATGGCAGCAACTTCATACATCGCATGTAGGGATCGATGTGTGGCCAAGCAACTTCATACATCTCTAGAAGCGTAGGTAGGGATTGACGTGGGGCCAATGAAACTGCATACTTCTCTATGACAGTCGTTACATAATGCCATAAAATTTAATGTCAATATGTGCGTAATACTACTTGTTAGACATTCTAGAAGTTGGTTCATTACTTCTCCTGGCGTGCATTTTCATGCCACCACGTGGCATAGCACAATATTGCGGAATAGAAGTTCCAACGAGCATTTCGACTGACCGGCTTGGCAGATTAGGGTTTCATAATTTTATTTTTAGGTTAGGGTTCTTCACAGCGCCGCCAGTTCGCAGATCGGAGAGGAAACAGAGATGAAGCAAGCTTTTGCCAGAATCGGACATGAAGCAAGCTTTTGCCAGAATAAAAGATGAAGCAAGCTTTTGCCATAATCGGAGATGAAGCCGGAATCAGAGATGAGCAAGCTTTTGCCAGATCGCATATGAAGCAGGCTCTGTTTTTGCTCTATTTTTTTGCAGATCGGAGATGAAGTAGGCTCTATTTTTGCTCTGTTTTTTGCAGATCACAACGTAGATGTTTTTGCTCTGTTTTGAGGATGTTTTCCGCAGATCACAATGCAGATGTTTTCGCAGATGTTTTTGCTCTGTTTTGAGGAACCAAAAGACTACTAAGGAATCGAAACATTTGCTCTGCTCCCCAACTTCTAGAATGTGGGGTCTTGAAAATTGGAGTTGCATTCCCCTGTTAGTAGGTCATTCGCTCCCGGCTAACGCCGGTCGCGGGACCCGACCTGCTAACAGGGGAATGCTCCCCAATTTCCAAGACCCCCCACATTCATATACATCTGACTATGATTAGACCAAGTAAGTTTTATTGGAGTATTTTGTAGACTTCATTTTGGTGAGAACCATTTGTCCAATAGTACAAAGGAATTAAATGTGCTATCATTTATAAAATCACTACTAGGCTAAAGAAAACACAAATGTACTGCACCTATTACTGCCTTCGTGTATTGTAAGCTACATACGAACATGCAAAGATCTATTAAAGGTGAGAGCATTTACATCACTAGTAGGTAAGGTGACCCAACTACACTCAATTGAAGGACCATGACCCATGACCCAAGACTTGACTTTACTAATAGTCATGTGACATTTACGATGGCACATTGCAACTATCACTTAGAATCACTTTTTCTTGTGTTGCTCATAAACCTTAGGATCCAATCCTCAACACCACTAGATAAATCCATTAATGGTTGCAAATCAGTGCCACTCATGCCAAAGTTACCCGGTTTCCGTTGGGGAGCCCCCACATGCCAACTCCCTGATAGCTCTGTCAACCATGCACTAGCACTTGCATTTAGCAGAGGGTGAATAATGCAGGATGCAAATATGTAAGATCATATAGAAGTCTCTATCATGGGCCCAAAAGGTAATTAATAGATTCAGAATCAAGTACCCAATTCTCCAAGAAACCACATTAAATTGTTAAAGAATAGAATAAAATATATCTTTATCGTCCGCGGAGACCAATTGGTCTATGGGTCCCAAACAAAGAGAGCAGCAAGCGTATCACTGTCGGGATTAAAAAACCCCCGCCTCGAAGTGTTTTCGCGGGAAAAAACTTGGCAGTAATAAGTAGGCTGGTACACTGTACAATGATATGATATAATATAATCACGAGTCAATACCGTACCGGAGGGCATAGCCGAGTCTGCGATCCATGACCTCTTGAATATATGATCCCAGTAAGCCCACGAAGGCTGTGTTCAATAGCACATGTAGCAGCTGGTCAGACATGACTAACTGGACATACCGTGCCCGAATATGGTGGAATGTTGTACAGGTCTGAAGGGCATGGCATTCATCCTCAATGGCGCCCTGTTCAACAATGACAAATCCTATCCTAGCATGCCTCCTGAGTTCATTGGCATGTATCAATGCGGAGGTGATGCACCCCCGTGCAATTGGAAGCTATCAGTCTGCGCTTCTTCATGGGAAAATGAGTATGCAGGTAATGCTTCGGGTCTTGTGTGAGCACGGGATTGACCTGCTACCGATAGTGTGCTATTTTGGCATGTATCAAAGCATCTATATCCCAGAGTTTGCTAACAAAGCAAGCATCGAGGTAAAACTATGTGAGATTGGAAAATGTGCTTATGCATCATAGTAACAAAAGGCAACTCCTTTTACATATCATATTCAAATGGTGGAGGTGGTGCAAACCTATAAGTATCTTGGTATGGATATTGCAACTACCATGCATTAGGATATCTGCATGCAAAAGAAGGGTCATTGCGGATTGGAAAGTTTTCTGTGTATGCTATGCAAAAAAATTGCCATCAAGCAGAGTTTTATGGTTGGTCTTATCAAGCACAGTTGTTTTAGGTGTTGGTTAGCCAGTTCTCCTTTATGGTATAGAAGCATGGGGTCTTGTGATATCACTTAGATGGGAGGATTGGAGTTAATTTCACGGTTCCAAATCACATTCTCTCCTGCAAGAGGCATGATTAGTTAAGTCGAGAGTCCCATATCACATTCTCCCCTGCAAGATGCAGGATTTCTTTCTTTGCAACAAGCTAGAATGGAATGCCTCATACTCTATTTCAAAAGATGGCCAAATGGGAGACACACAACTTCCAACACACAATTGCCATAGGTCTACAATGCATTACAACTTTTCGGAAAGAGAAACTACTGGGTGCTTTACAAAAGAGCAGATATGTACAAGTGAACAATGGTATAGGCTTAGATGTTCTCAGTAAAATTTGGGATCATTGCTAGTGAGATGGTTAAAACATGGCATTACAAAATACAGATTAATCCTATGCTAGTTCGTGGCCCACAAGGATACTTGTTAGCATGTTTACTCATCAAATAGTATAGTACACATTGCGTCTATCCACATAGGCACACATCATTTCAGAACTGAAACAGGCTGATGGGGCGATGAGTCACATGAAAATAGAATATGTCGATGGTTTTAGATGGGGAAGATTGAAGAGGAGTTAGAAGTTCATCTACCTGTCAATCGTTGGAGCAGCAAGACGACGTTCTTACAAGTTGCTGGAGAAGTCAATGTCCTTGGAGTTGTTGCATAATCTTTCATAGGTCTTGCGCTTCAATGGTTTTGATGATGTAGTTGACGACTTGAGGGCTGTATGTCCCTCCAAAAAGCCTGAAGGTAATGTTGGTCACCCTATAAAATCTTCCATGTTGATTCTTCTTGTCTTGGCGGTTAGAAGATTTGATGATAATTCTCCCTCCTGCTTTGATACTACTGAGTTGACTTTGTTCATCTCTTTATGTCGACTATTTGTCTTAACAGTCCCTTTATTTGCTATAAGAGAGATGACAATGTTGGCCACTTAATCACCACTTCGAACTGTTCAATATATATACATTCTTAAGAGTTAAGTCTATATAGGTCTATGGAGGAAGAAAAGTAAGAGCCATACATATACATGATCTATCGCATTGCAGTAACAATTATTGTTGGTGCTATTTGGTCCCCCATGGTGCTTCTCAACAATAACCCTCTTGGCACAGAAGCGGCATCTACCTGTATACTTCTATTTGTACTTCCGCTCTACTCTTGGTAGATTCCTCAATTGGTTGAGCTATTCTTGTACTTTTTGTTGGTTACGGCACAATACACTTTCGCTTCACACTTTGATTGAAGATGCAATGGCTACTGGTGTATTGGCATTTAGGCCTCCTCTCTAATCTTCCTTCTTGAATAAGAATGGTTCCTCAACGGCTTCATCAGGTTAGAAGCTACGTGGAAGTCCTCCTTGAAGTTGTGCGACACACTTCTTTTTGTTTTCTACCGTAGTTGGCCTTTAAAATCGCCAAATTTTTGTCATTGTGCCTTTGGTCATGTGTCAAGTCCCTTCCCACAGGTGTGAGCATGTACGTCTTGATCATTTGATATACTCCACCAACGCATAGCTTGGACATTGTTGGTCTCAAAGGTTATGTTGCATTCTTGTCTTGTCCTTCAAGTGTTATTTGCTGGCGTTCCTCAATTTTGATGCTCATATCTTCATCTACGGGGCTCGTGGAAGTAGTGGGTTGCTAAAGCTTCTCTCGGTTCTTGTTTATAGCCCCTACTCCATTCATACCCGTGCATTTTCACGGCGACGAAGTCATCATGGTTCTCCTCTTTGAAGCTATGCCATCGAGGATAACGGATCATTATCTATCAATACCTTGAGTTAAAGAAGTTTCTGTCCTGGATACATTCTTGTTATTCTTGCCTTGAACTCTTCTACTGCCGAAAGAGTTTCGGCTGCTACCCTTCTTCTTAAGTTAGCGTTGCTTCTAGGTAGGGCATTGAGGTCCTTGCCGAAAATAAGTTCAACTTTTTCTCTTGCATCTCACTTGTAGGGGTAATTGATGATGTTGTCGCCTGATTGTTGAGTGAGTATGGGCAGTAACTCATCGCCATAGTAGCCTTTGTTTATGCAGATTCTCATCTCACAAGTGTATCACAAGTATTGCAAGTGTGACATCAAATGGTGGGATCATTGGGTTGTAAGTCTTCTTTTTGCACCATTGGCAGTTGCAAGCCCTTTTGATTTCAAAAATTTATTGGCCTTTGATGTGCGATGTAACATGGAATATTCCACACATCAAGGGCTCCACTTAAACAAGGTGTTGTCGCATAGGGGCTGCCCTCTTAGAATTTGAAAAGGATTTGAAACATGAGTCTCTCATAAACAACGTGTAGAAAAGAATGTACAGAATATTTTTTCAACGTACTATTTCTTGAGTTAATAAATGAAGGAAAGAATACACAGGTCTGTTTGATATTTTAATTCGTTTTCTATATTGAAGCATAACAATGATCTCCGAATATGATTTTTTCTCGTGCTACTTCAGACTGTGTTTGGTTTATTTTTATGATGAATATATATAGCTTTCTTAATGGCTTAGCTTTTCCGCAACATTCATTGCATCATTTTAGAATGTTGTCATTATTATTAATCTGTTCCTTGGTTAGAAGGACTTTAAAAGGGGAAGACATACGAAAATATATCTATCATGTCTCCCACATTCTCTGTAGATATGATGCAACTATTTTTCATACTGAAGGTTCTTTGTATTGGCAGTACTGAACGTTGGTTGTATATGCTTTTCCAAATTTTTCGTAAATGTGAAAACCTAGCAGGCACAAGATTCTAGGTTGGTGCTGAACATATCAATATTAACCTGTGGAGTCATCATGTCTCTAACATAAGCAAAAGCTAATTGGTCTTGAGAGAGAAAAATCTCCAATGCTGAAACCAAAGACAAGAAAATCGACTTGTTACTAGCTCGTGCATCCGCAAAATCAAACTGGAATCTGAAACATCTGCCAAAGTTTGTATACATACAAGTCAGAAAATGAAGACAAAAATATAAACTGATAAGAACCTTATTTTGAAGACAAAGTTTGAGAAACAATTTACTTCATACCACTAGGGTACGGATTCTTGAGGTTGCTCCATGGTCGTAAGTCATCAAAACAATAGCTTTCCACCTATACCAAACAGCCTCTCTGTCACATAATCTCAACCTCACACAGAAAGCAGCTTCCTCTAATGTGTGAACATTATGATGATATAGTGGCAAAGCCAGGGTAATATTTTGGTGCACTAGAAATCCTTCAATAATACTGGATGGATCTACAAGGAGTTGGTTCCACCTTCCAACCAAATGTTAAATGCGCTGTTGGTAAAAATCTATGGGGTAAATGCTTTGGCACAAGTGTATTCATTGCATGTTGAGTTTTATAAGGCAAATTGTCTACCAGAATTATGTGCTATAAGCCAACTTTGTATGTTAGTATCAGGTTCTTTTCCTAGCGTTTGGAGAAGTGTAAGGGTCTCACTGTCTACATAGGCAAAAAAGCAGACATTCCTTGAAGAAATTGTATCCACATGCTCTGCAGAAAATCATCATAAGAACCAAATATTGCTGTTATTACAACTAAACTTGTACACTTATCTATTTATCTTATCCATTTCTATCTTATCCATTTCCCCTATTATGAACCTGGTTGGAAGAAAACTAAACGAACCCGAGTAAGAGCGCAATCCACAAGGACGATCCATAGCGATTCGGCTGGAGCAAGACGAA
>JAANSK020251508.1:0-13207 GCA_011763485.2 Isoetes engelmannii
CCTCCGTCCCTCCCTCCCTTCCTTCCTTGGGACGCTGCCTTTGTGGTGTGACATTAAAATATCCTCCCTCCCTCCCTCCCTCCCTCCCAGTTCAAAATCTTGGCTCTATTGCAGGCAACATTGCAGAATCCTTTGCATCTTGCATTTTTTAGTTTCTTGTCAAACAATTTTGGATCTAGTCTTTGTGACAACTCTCCATCGCGTTCAGTATACGCCTCTACCACAAGCTCTAGATCTTAGCCCATTTTCCCCCGATATCCTCAATGCACAATATCAGGTCATTATTGATCTAATAGCAATTTCCTTATTCAAACATGTCCTGATCGAGGTGTTCTACAAAATCTGCTCCTATTACCACCCATTCTGCCAAGTTGCTAATGACCATGTCTTCCCTAGCACACATATGTAGCAAAGATGGGGTCCTAAGTATATCACTTTACATGTAGCAAAGATGGGGTCCTAAGTATATCACTTTACAATAAGTATTCTTTGCCTTCCACTAGAATATGCATTATGTCGAACAACTTTGGTTCATCCTCATCCCCCTCTTTAGAATGATCTTCTCCTCATCATCTTCCTTGTGTGGAATGTGGGGGGTCTTGGCAAGTGGGGGAGCATTCCCCTGTTAGCAGGTCGGGTCCCGCAACTGGCGTTAGCCGGGAGCGGGTGACCTGCTAACAGGGGAATGCCCTCCACTTGCCAAGACCCCACAATATAGAAGTTTGGGGACGTGTTATTCTCCTGCAGATTCAGGGCAAGAGCTTCGTCAAGAGCTCTTCGAGGGCAGATTCGTCAAGAGCTCTTCAAGAGCTTCAGATTTAGTCAAGAGCTCGTCAAGAGCTTCGTTAAGAGCTTCATATTTAGGAAGAGCTTGAGCAAATCGGCTTCTCATCGGCTTGAGAAAATCAGATTTAGGAAGAGCATATCAAGCTTCTTATCGGCTTGAGCAAATCAGATTTAGGAAGAGCTTGAGAAAATCGGCTTCAGATTTAGGAAGAGCTTGAGCGATGTGGCCGCGTTCTCTGCTCGGCAGCATCTGCCCTTGAAGAGCTTGAGCAAATCGGCAGCATCTGCACCTCTGCTCCTCTGCGGCGCTACCTGCAAGAATCGAGCAGATGAATCAAGAGCTTCAGCAAATGAATCGGGCACCTCTGCTCCTCTGCGGCGCTAGTTGCAAAAACCCTAAAACCAAAGTACAGAAACCCTAAACTATGACCTAGGCAACCGGTGGAGCGGAATGCGTGGGCCCAAATTCCATTCCGTGATATTGGGTGATGCCAGGTGTCCGCACCAAAATACACGCCAGAAAAAATACGGACCCAAACTTCTATATTGTACAAGGTCAATGCTTCCACGATAATTTTCTTAGATTCTTCTTCTTCTTCGTGTAGCCCTATCTCCATTTATATCCCATTGTCATCCTCATCACACATAACCGACCGCCATCGGCTTAACAATTTCAACGTTCCCTTTGTATCCTGTGTCCTGGCCGATCAAGATGCAATAAGAAGCAAATGCAAAAGACAAAGAAATGTAAGTACCTTCTTCATTACAAGCATGCAACCCGGTGGAGTCCGCTATGCCGCATACTTCAATAATGTCTTCGATCCTTGCAAATGGGTTGTTGCTTCCTCCATAACTGTTTTTGGAATCCAAAAACCAGGAACACCAGCAAAGCGCAATTGTTGAGCATAAGCATTAAGGGTAAACCCAAAAGCAACATCATGATAACATGTGAGCTCGCCACTGTTTCCCATGGTGTTGATCTACTTACAATAGAAAGGGTAACGACAGTCGATGCAATTTCCTTGTTGACATGTAGAGCAGACGTACCATTCAAAAAACTTTGCAAAACAATCCATGTCAATGTAGATGCAAGATGCAAAAGGAGCTACAAAGTGTTATAAGTGCAGAACAAGCCGTTGTACAGATTCATCCATACCTTTTAGAGTTAGGGTTAGGGACGGTTAGAGTTAGAGTAGGTTAGGGTTAGGGTTAATGGTTAGGGGGATCACACGACGCAACATGGAGACCATGGAGACCATGGGGATCACACGTCACATGGCTAGCCGCGCTTCCTGTGATCCAACCTACAGAAAAGACCGTAAAATAAAAAAGCTCAGCTCATATACAATTAGTAGCATTGTTTATTTCATAAGAAAAAGATATAACATCACAAGAGATACACTATATTCACATAAAACGCATGAAAGTATGTTAGGTTAGCCGTTAAGACCAAGCACATATCCCTAGGCATGACGGTCACCCTCTGGGCATGTATAGCTGTAAGCTAAGAGTCGTTAAACAAACTGACTCCAACTGCTTCTGCAGCCATCTGAAGAGCATTCAAGATAGTTGCTTGAATTCTGTATGTGGCATTATATATGATGTCACATTCTTGTAGAATCTCTTTCACATACCTAGAGGATCAGAGACGCGGAATGACCAAATTCAGTGCTCTTCTGCTTCCTTCTTACTGGCTCTGTTGGCTGATGCTGCTGCAGCTGTTGCTGCTCTGGGACTCCACCTTGCCTGCTAGCTCACCCACCTTCTCATTATGTTGTTCATTTCTAGACTGGTGCTCAGTCGTCTCTTCCGACTGATTCCTCACATTTCTGGACAATTTGATGGCCTTCCCATTTCTTGGATGAGCTCGCCTCCTCTCACTAGAAGCTTGTGGGGCATTGGCCACATATGGATTAGAAGGAGCCCCTTGCCGAAGAATTAATCTGGCATAATAATCTGCTCGCCGATCTCTCATCCCTTCATCTTCCATCTCCGAACCAAAGTTGACCTCCCTATTTACTGCAGAGGTACTTCCCCCACCATCTGTCATGCAGAGTTCTTTTCCTGGCTTTAACGCATTATTGGAGGTGGGGAATATCAATCAGAGACTTCCGACTCACTTGAAGGAGGTGGAATAATATAATTGCCCAGCCTAACATCACCTGAATGAAGCCTTGTAGTTTGCTTAGTTCGAGCTATAGCTTCTTGACGGAAGGTGCATTATACTACAAGGACTCTGACAAAAGATGGACAACTGGCAGGCGATAAATAGTAAAAAATAGAGGTTGAGAGTAAAATATACTGGTAACTTTTTAAAAAGTTAATGTACGAAAGCCTACAAAGTAATTTGACACACATAAACGAAAAAACAGAAGAATTTCAAGGCGCAATTGATAATTTCTTGTTAATCACAAACTCACTAAACTTTACTTTACACTCCTGCCTATAGCCAACCCTGATGCCCTCTATGAAGTAATAAAAGTCGGATGCCATTTCCTCCGTCTCCATTAGCACTCTTAGTTCTGACAATGGTCGCTCGACTTCATTTAAAGCGGAAAATTTAATCGGCCTCAAGCTCGGCCTCCTAACCTTCACGCTGTAATCATGGCCATAAAAGTAGATACCTATACCCCACAAGGTGATAACATCCATACCTTGGAAAAGGATAAGCATGATGCCCATATGATAGACAACAAGGACACTAGTAATGCTCCTGGCCAGAATGACATTCTCAACATTCGATAAACCATAAACTTGCACAAAATATATGATTGTAGAACAGAGGCGACAAAATAAATAGAAAGAAAAGGGATTACACGATGCGAAATTGCTCCTTCTATTCTAATAACTGACAATCAGTCTCTCATCGTCTGATCCACTCAACATGGTTACCATTTGAGGTCAATTTCAAGAAAGTTCTTTTGGTGGAGATTAGTTCTTTTGCCATATCCAAATGAGTATGACTATTAGGATTCAACTTGAACTCCTTTATTGTCCCTATCCAATGCGTCTTCACATCGCATCATCATTGACACTTAACTCTATACTCGCCCCTCGTTGATGGTAGCATACTCACCCATGAACCTACAAAGACATAACCTCTTACTTCCTGACCTTGAAAGTTTTGTAAATGAGGCACTATAGGAGACATAGATTGCAATGAAGAGTGAAGGCGGGGAGAGATGCACGTAGAAGCACTGGGGTGAACAATAGAAAGTTTGGCGTCAAAATTTGACAAGGTAGTTGGTGCATGTGGGCATATGCATAGTATGCAGACAAAGTAGCCATTATTTTGGTCCGCGATATGTTTTTCGAAAAATACAGGCCATTAATGTGGTTGTAATAAATATGCAAAGTAAGTCTGCTGCTTCTTCTACTTGCCAATGAATACTGGCGTTGGTAAAAAACGCACAAACCTCAGTGGTTGTGGCAAATATGACATGGAATTTTAGCATCCAAGGTATGGACCATTTGGAGATTCTAAATCTGCCTTAATGTCTATGTTTCAGATGACAAGCATGACAATCATTTTGTACATCATGCTTTTAAAATACATTTGGAGTGGCTTAAGAATAATAGAGGTAGACACATAAATCTTCATTATGTGTGATCAAATGGTTGTGCATCTCAAATCTTCATGGGCATGATATAGAAGCTACAGATGCCACGTTGAAAACAAAGTTTGAATGATATAGAATTTCTTTGGATCGTCATGGAAAATACACACATGATGGAGAGACTGGTATAGAAAAGTTGTGCCTTGAGAGCGAGCAGAGAAAACAAAATAGCATGTCAATGACAAGTGCGGGAATAGCTTGTGCAGTTTTAAGGACCAAGGACTCGGAGTGAAGAGGCCGAAAACACTGATGTCAATAGCCAACAAGAATTTAATTGCAAAACTTTACTTGGTACTCAGAAGATAAATTATGTATCAAATCCAAATGACCAAAGGGAGTTGCTATGCAGACCACTCTCATGCTTCTATGATGCTTGCATGAACTTCAGTTGTCTGAATTGTGAGAACGAACAATAATATGGTGAATGGTTACTAAAAAGTTTAGAGTCCACATATCATATTGCCTCTTGTAGGCAAGCTGAAAATGATGTGGATATTTTATACGCAGGTTATAAGTCTGGTTTAGATGACACTCTAGAAGTTTAAGATGTTTTTGTATCATTTGCAACACCAGACAATGTGGAAGGTGTTCCACACTATGTTCTCCAATACATTAGGTAAAAGTATGTCTTGGAAGACGTTCGGTTGATCACTATGGAAATGAATACTTTGTTGATACTAATGTCATTGTTGACAATATTATGAACTAATTTCAGACTGCCAAACAAGTATAAATTGCTTCCTTCTAAGAATGTTTTGGTACTTGCAGAATCTGTGATTAAGGTTAGAATTCCATTCAACAAAGAAACTCACAAGCTCAGGGAGACAAGCACATCATTGCATTTCCCGAATGAAATTCATGAGTCATTGCTATCACAACTTCCAACAATTGTAGATTTATGCAAAAATTGATCATAATTAATAAAAATTAATTTATAAATATTGAGTATCAGTTGACCATACAAAAGATAAGACATGGACAAATTTTTATGGTTAAATGGTTGATATATATATCATGGCTATAAATATATTAGATTTACACCACATACTCATGGCCTATCAAGATGCTGATATCTTATGAGTATTGCATCATATCTTCCTTTCATGCAAGAGGCTGAAGAAAAATCCTCGAAAAGTCCAGGAAGAGAGGTATAGAAGCGACGATGTGTCCCTAACCCTATATACTCGCAACTGCTGACATTGGTTTGTCTTAAATCTGGGTGCTCCAAAATTTTATTCCTTATTAATTTAAAAGACTTTTGCACATTAGTCACTTCATCTAGAAAGGAAATCTACAAGAAATTTCATATCACTTGTTTCTACTTTTTTTTTTCCATGTATTAGAGGCTAAACTGGGCTCCAAAATCTCACAGCCATATAACACCACAGTTCTCACCAATGTACTATATAGCATCTTGTTCATGCTAAAATTCCATATTTTAGCCCTCACATGTTGGTGTTGCCTGCTTATAAAGCTTTAAGCCCTGAATTAGTTTTCTGATCTCCTGCCTGGTTCCAGGGCTTTTATCGACCATGAAACCAAGGTATTTATAACTTGATAGCCCAGTCAATAGCTCCTTCGTCTTTAGGAAAGGCCCCAAGACTCAGTGCCCAACTCCCTTATCTAGGTAGAATCTGACATGTAAGCTAAGACATCTCATTCTCATAAGCGCACTCTGAAGGTACGATCTGCATCCTTTATTATCTCTGGCCTACGTGTATATTGGTTAGATATTGCGGGGCCTTATCTGCTATTCATTAGGAGTTAGCACCTAGCAAAAAAGTAGCTACCCTAGCGCCTAGCAAAAAGCGGCTATCAACCCTGAACTGGATCGCTCCATTAGCAGCTTCCCGTTACCATCCGGCCGACCTTAAACCTAGGTATTTCAGGTATTTTTGTTGAAGCCCTTACCAGCGGCAGCAACAGCGTATTGATTTATGGCTAGATTAGAGAGGGACCGGGCCCGGAAACGGGCGCGGTCTGTAATTGGCCAGGCCACACCTGAGGCTGTACATCAGGAACTGCTTTTCCGGGACTTCGGTCCTCGTTCTGTTTAAGGACTTCAGTCCTCCTTTGTACTGTGTCGTCGCATGTCCTTTTAATGTTGCCTTGGTGGCGCGACGTTAAAAGATCCTTCCTTCCTTCCTTCCTTCCTTCCTTCCTTCCTTCCTTCCTTCCTTCCTTCCTTCCTTCCTTCCTTCCTTCCTTCTCTCTCTTCCACAAGGTCTAACCGTCCTACATGGCATTAATTACGCATGTAGGCAAGCTCGTGTGTGTTTTAGGATCGACAACAACTATTCCTTCCAATAGGTACATCAATTGAGCAATTGAGATTATGCAATGTACATAACTAACATTTGCTCATTGGGTCCTTTGATGCACACACACCAACATTGCTCATTCCAAGTCATTTTACATTAAATACATCTTGTGAGGATGCTCGAAATTGTAACCTATCATAATCCATATCAGGTTAGCTTGTTCCTCTGCACATCATCCACCACCATCTGTACTCCCCCATCTTCTGTCATGCAGAATTCTTTTTCTGGCATTCTGTTAGGCATTATTGGAGGAGGAGAATCTCGATCAGAGACTTCTAATTGACTTAAAGGAGACAGAGTAATGCAATTGCTCGACATAACACCACCTAAATTAAGCCTTGCAGTTTGCTTAGTTCGAGCCATGGCTTCTTAGTGGAAGGTGCTTTACACTACAAACAGTTTGACAAAAACTGGACAACTGGTAAGAGATAAATAGTAAAAAATGGAGGTTGAGAGTAAAATACACTGGAAATTTTTTTAAATTATGTATGAAATCCTACAAAGTAAATTGACACACAAAAAAGAAAAAATAAAAGAAATTCAAAGCGCTAAGCAGTTGATAATTTCTTATTAATTGCAAACTCACTAAATTTTACATTACATTTCTGCCTATAGCGAACCGTAATGCCATCTATGAAGTAATGAAAGCCGGATGAAATTTCGTTCATCTCCATTAGCACTCTTAGTACTGACAATGGGCATTCGACTTCTATTCTTGTTGTATAAATAACTTCCTCCCCGCGCCATATTTGAATATCTAGTGCATTCAAGTGTGTCTGTTATGGTCCTCAAATGGCTCCTATTAAGATGTGCATCCTCTCTTTTCTGTTTCCTTCATTCTAGTTGACAATTAGCATATTTGGAAGGAAATATCTAAAATTAAAGGAGGATTTAACCATGTTGGCACTCTGTTAATTGACCAAAAGATTATTGCAATCGAACATTCCAAAAAAGACCAAAAAGTAGGCCATCCACAAAATCAGCAGGGGGCAGAAAGCACGGATATGTCTTCGAAGCTTTGCGTATTTCCTGCGCCATTTGGAATATGTTAGAAAATACCTCAAATGGTGTAAAGATTTCATTCTCACACCTCCACTTTCAGACAATCCTGCTTGTATCTTGTCAGCCAGGATTTCTTCATTGCAATTACATTGTTCTCATTAGTTTGTGGCTTGCACAATTCACTTAAAGAGGGCAATTCAATCGGCCTCAAGCTCGGTCTTCTAACCTTCATATGCTGTAATCCTGGTTGTGAAACCAGATATCCATACTTCACAAGGTGACAACATTTGTACCTTGAAAAAGGACACGGCCGATATCTATATGATAGTCAACATGGACATTAGTAAGGCTCCCGGCCGGAACGACGTTCTTAATGTCCGATAAGCATAAATCGGCTAAAAACATATATTTGTAAAATCGAGGTAACAGAATAAACAAAATGAAAATGGGATCACATGAGGCGAAATGATCATTCCATTTTAATAGATAACAATCAGTTTCGCATAGTGTGATACACTTAACATGGTTACCATTTGAGGGCAATTTCGGGAAAGTTTTCTTGGTGGAGATTAGCCCTTTTGCTATATCCGGAGGAGTATAATATGCATGTCATATTGATTTCTACTTTTCGACCGCTAGGATTAAACTTGAACTCCTTTATTCTCCCCGTCCAATGCATCCGCAAATCGCCTCGCCATTATTGCTTAACTCTATACTCGCCCCTTGTTGATGGTAGCATACTTACTCATGAACCTGTGGAGACATAACCTTCCACTTCCTGACCTTGGGAGCTCTGTAAATAAGGCAAAAACACAGTCACTAAAGGAGACAAGGATTGCAGATGAAGAGCAAGGTTGGGGAGGATGCGCATAAAGGCGTTAGAGCGGCCAATAGAAATGTTAGCCCTCAAATTTGATAAAGTTGTTGGTGCATGTGGGCATCTGCACATTAGGCGGACAAATTACCCATTATTTTGGTTTGTGATATGTTTTTCAAAAAAATGAGGGCAATTAATGTGGTTGCAATGAATGTACAAACATCTCCTATGAAAATCCTCCACGTGGACGCCAAGTAAGTCTGCTCCTTCTCAACTTGCCAACTAATACTGACTTATGGTAAAAAATGTTTCATTGGTCGTGGCCAATATGTCGTGGAATTCTAGCATCCAAGTTATGAGCCACTTTGAGATTCCAAATTTTATGCTAATGTCTATGTTTCAGATGACAAAAAGCATGGCAATCATATTGTACATCATGATTTTAAATTATAATTGGACTGGCTTAAGAATAATGGTAGACACATATATAAATCTTCATTATCTGCGATTGGATGTTTGTGCATCTTAAGTCTTCATCGGTATGGTATGTAATCTACAGCACGAACAAATTTTTATGGTCAAATGGTTGATATATTTTCTTTGTTTTGGTGTGTTATGGGAGAAGTAGGTTTTTTGTATAGAAAAAAAAAAAAAAAAAAAAAGCATTGACATTTCGAAGATGTCATGTGAACCATTGATAGAAACAACTCCCCTATTAGCACACCGGAACAAAGATTTTAATTTTTTTCCTTTTTAAAATATTAAGTGCAAAAACAAAGACAAATTGACAACTTCACAAGTATATGTAAACCATTGAATTTATTAAAGATACCAAGTGATTGATATCTCCCAATAACAATGACTGTCCAATACGATCCAAGTCGTGGTTCTGTTGGCTATGGCGATCTTTTTCTAGCAAAATAGACGAAATCTCCAATCTCCAAATGGGGTTTTTCTTGGATGTTGAACCTATAAAATGTGCACCATAGCCAGCATCTCTATGCTAGAGAGGAGAAAGCTCGGTGTCTTCATAGGCTGCAGAGAATGAGAATGAGAATGAGACGAGAAGGGCATTGTTAACATATTGGATTCACACAGTGTATAAGCTCTACCACATGGTGTATAAGCTCTACCGAATTCATCATTTGTATGAGCTTTATGCATAAGCTGCCATGTCTTGCTCTGCCGGATTTGGCATCCAGATTCAGCATCTATATGAGCTCTCTGTATAAGCTGCCCTGCCTTGCCCTACCGGATGTGGCACATGTCTGGAGATAAAAACAACGTCCAATCTGAGATAAAAACATGTTTGTGTAACTAGAAGTTGAGCTCTACATAAATTACGGAGAGGCAAATCTGTGGCACATGTCTGGAGATAAAAACAGTGCATAATCTTAGATAAAAATATGTCTGTGTAACTAGAAGCTGAGCTCCACATAAATTATGGAGAAGCAAATTCGTGGCACATGTCTAGAGATAAAAACAATGTCCAATCTGAGATAAAAACATGTCTGTGTAACTAGAACCTGAGCTCCACATAAGCTATGGAGAAGCAAATATGTGGCACATGTCTGGAGATAAAAGCAACTTCTATATAATTAGAAGTTGAGCTCCACATAAATTATGGAGAAGCAAATCTATGGAAAAAGCATTGTCTATGAACAAAAACCGATTAAGAAGCATGCCTCTACCCAGAAAAGATGTCTCAGCCACAAAGAAGCATGCCTCTACTTTGCCTCTACTTTGAAAATCTAATACTTAAAACTAGATTAAACATAATCATGATACCTCTACCTTGCCGGATTCAGCCCTTTCATTCGGATAAGTTGTCCCTTGCCGGATTCAGCCACAATCACTTCTAATCAAAAGATGCAGAAGCTAATGGGCTAATGTACCCGGGTGTTCGTTGTGTTCCCTGCTCCATCTCAGCCCTCCATGTGCTAGCAAAGCCCACATCCATGCCCCTAGCCCCAGATATGATGTCTGGATCCACTCCTATTTCAACCATCTCCCTTATGATCCTTGCCTTGTCCATTGCCCTGCCATGGTCATGCTCTGGTCCAGAGTGTGCAGCAGCATAGTTCACCCAGCCTTGTGTGTCTAGCCTTATTGAGTTGCCTTGTCCTATGGCAGCAGGTGCTTGCGCTGCACCTTGTGAGTTTGTCAAGTCCTAAACCTTCATTGGTGACCTGATTATGCTGATTAGGTTTGGGACAAGCCTAACTAACTGGTCTGCATCCCTCTATGCTAACATCTCGACCACCCTCAGCATCCCCCGAGCAAATATGTGTTTCCTCCAGGCTACACATAACCTCCATCTCGTCCTCATCACAACTGCCTTGTGAGTGATCATGTGTTGGTGTGTTGGCAATTGGACTAATAGGTTGCAACACTGCTACATTAGTTGCGGGGTCAACTGTAATTGGTCCTATAATGGGAATCAGTCCATGCCTCAACCTCAACCTCAACCTGTTTCTGGCCAGTAGCCTCCTTGTCGTCACTTCATTAGTCATGGGCCTCTAATAACTAAAAATTGCTGCAACCCTTGACAAATCCTGGGATACATAAAATCCATTAGCCTGGCACTATTAGCCTCGAATGCAATCTCTGCTCTCTTCTTGTTCTCCCTTTCTTCCCTATTCACCTGTGCTCTTCTAGCAGCTTCCTCCCTCTCAGCTCTCCCTCCTTCTTGCAGCCTCAGCCTTCCTAAGTGCAAGCTGCTCATCCCTCAACCTTCCTTCCTCAACCTCCTAGCCTTTTCGGCTGCTAGTGCTTGGCAAAATCCATCACTGGAGATGTGCACTCTTCCATCCAGATCAGGAGCAACACCCCTCTTCCTTTGCCTAAAGCCTTGTGATTGCCTCACACACACACTTGTGATGGCCTTACATTTGCCGAGGCTGGACTAATGGCAACTTGTATGCATCCTTCACTGGTGCCAGTGCCAGCATGTGCTTCTATGTCCTTGGCCTCATTAGGAACTGTGTGTTGCTCATCTTGCCCCACTGGTTGCTGCACAACATCTACAAAGGGGTCTGGCATATGTTCCCATAGTTGTTGCACGTCATCCATGTTGAACCCAGCCCAATCACCATCATCTTCATTGGACTCCTCATCTTCTTCAACCTCCTCCTCTATCCTCTCTGCAGGGACTCTTCCAAACTTGGTAGCTTTTTGCCCTAGCCTCACCTTTTCTGAGTTGAAAGGCCAGATCCCTATTGCCTTAAAACCAGTCTTGATGTTCTTAGGCGTAAGAGCAGCATCAATAGACCTTGATCACAGTTCTGCTATGTCCTCTCTTTTTGGTTCAGGCCTGCCCTTGGCAACCATGTATGCCGACCTATGTCTCTTGAATTGTGCCTTGAATGGTGCAAACAAGACACATCCAAAGGTTGTAGCCTATGTGAGGTATGTGCAGGCAACAATGCAAAGTGAATACCCTTCTCCTTTGCTACCAAAATCACCTCCAGTTCTACATGACTGCCATGGCCATCCAGAATTACAAGGTGTGGTTCTTGTAGGGAAACACACCAGGCACCCTTGTTGCAAAATGATCAAGCCAGGACTTGAACAATTCATATGTCATCCAGGCTGATGTTTGCACAGCCTGAATTGCGCCCTCCTCACACCTTGCTATGTTGTCTTGCCTCATGTGGGTTCCCTTAAAAATGTACATGTTAGGGAGCGGATATCCTTATGCATTCACACACACCAGGATAGTTACCCACTCCCTATTGTTCATAACAACCTCACTTACCTTATTTGCCCCCTTCTTCCATATGATCTTCATACCCTTCACCTTCCCAGCCTGAATGCCAGTCTCATCTGCATTCCAGATACTAGAGGGTGGGAAATTGAACTCAGCATATATCTGGCTAAGGCCAGAATAGAAACCATCTAAGTTTTCTTGATTTATGGCACATGCCCTTGCAACATCTAGTGTCTCAACACTCCTCAATGCAATCTGGGGATGCCTTTGCGTGAATAGCCTCCACCACTTACTACCAGGAACCCCTTGCAGTGCAGAACTCCCCCCATCTCGGGCCATCTCTGCAGCCCTCTCTTTGACATCAGTCAAGGTTACTCCCATACCCTGCTTTGCTCTACCAAGTGTCCAGTGGACCAACTCTTTCTCTTGTAGAGTGGACAGAATTTGGGGATGATTGGTTTGTTTGTGGGTGATCCTACCATATAACCAGTCACTTATGGTAGACTGGGGTATACCAGAACGCTTAGAGGCTTCTCTCACTGAAATGCCAATTCTCTAACCTCTTCTAATATGTCTATCATCTGTTTCTCGGTCCACTGACCATGATTGAGAGGACCCCTCGGTATTGGGAGAGTTCCAGTACTCCCTTGTGGTGCCTTCTTTTCCTCTTGGGCGCAATAACCCGCTTATGAGCTGATCGAGCTCTGCTACCCTCTTCACCATCGATTTCTGCGCATGCCCTCGTCGCTACCATGTTTACTACCGTGTTCTGGAGTGCCTCTGAGTGATATTTCTAGAACAGGGTGGTTTGAACAAGGTACTGATATGATCGAAGCCATAGCAGTAGCAGGGGTCATTGGAGTTGCTTCGGGCAATTGAGTGCTGGTTTTTGGGCGCCAATTCATGCAGCCCGCATTGAATTCCATATTCGAATTGGCATGCCCAGGGGTTCCTG
>JAANSK020251519.1:0-13207 GCA_011763485.2 Isoetes engelmannii
GCAACTCCGAATGATCCAGATAATTGGAAACGATATTATTCCCTTCTTCCTTCCCTGCCCAAAATGGAGGATACCTCAAAAAAAAAAATTATCTGTTGAATTTCCTAAGCGAAATATCTTTAAGTACATGCAAAATCACACCTCTAGATACATCATGTTCCCTTTCGCTAAGGGCGTACAAAAGTATGCCTACCGACACTAGTCCTACTCCCACCGTAGTACTAGGACGATACTCCATATGAATCATATAAATAATAATACGTAAGTATCGTGTCATCCTGGAAGACCAAGCGTAAAAGATAAAACTCGGAGTGGGGTGCGGGTGCCTCCCTCGAATTCGAAGCTTGCTTGCTACCTCTCTAACATTGACATAAAGGAGGGCTCTAGCAGGACGTAATAAAAATTGATCGACTCGCCCACAGCCAAACATCAAATAAGATTCGAAGATAGATGCACGCCATGTGGCACCCACCATTTATTCTTTCTTCCTGCGGCTCGACGCAATGAGCAAATATAACGTCCATGAAACCAAAGAATGTTATGTCTAAAGGGCGAGATTGTCGTTGAGTATTTAACATAAAGAGAGAAATTCATAATCATAAATGGAGATTTTGATACAACTTATGTCTATATGACCTTAAAACAATTTAAGCTTAGTTTATGAGTGTGAGAAGTAAGGTTTTGTAAGGATGCTTGAAAGGAAGAGAGTAAGCTTGAACCGTAGGAAGCATGATCAGATGGACATTCCCATGAGCACCTCACCTTAGTGGGTCAGGTTTAGCAGGCAAAGTAATCGAAAGACATTACTTTTGGACCGAATCAAGTTTAGAGGTTTAGAAGGCAAAGTAATCGAAAGACATTACTTTTGGACCGAATCAAGTTTAGAACTTCAGTGGCAAAGTAATCCGAAGGCATTAATTTTGGACCGCAGCCAAGTTCGTCTGTCCATGGGAAAGCACCCTCAAATCTTTTCTTGAAACCTAGTAATATCAAATCATCACAGAGGCAAAATGGTTTGGCTTTGCACCAAAAATAAATAAATGAGAACTAGAATCATTGTAGATTGTTTGCAAAAACACAATTGTTCTTCTAACAATGTATTGTACAATGTAGAAAAATCTTATCCATTCTGTAATATGTCACCAAATTTTACCTACTAAAATTGCTCACAATCACACATCGCCAACTGAAAAACCCTGAGAGCTCAAAGCTGATGTAAGGCTTTTTTAAGACGAAAGCTCTTTCAAAGGACCCATAAAATTACATTAGAATGCCAAGGGTTTTTTGGAGTTTTTATTCACACCAACTGACAACAATCTCTAGGTATAAAGATAAGTCCATCTGAACTTTACACACACATCACAGATCTAAATTGAACTCATCTCAGACAATCTAAGAAATTAAAGATCCATTGATAGTGTGAGTCAATGGGGCCAGCATAATTAACTAGTCTGGACTTCTTAAACAAGATTCATATTGTCTGGTGAAACTTGCAATATAGCTTAATGTTTTGCTACAACTTTACTACCAGCACCATTTGGGGCAGCATTTGCCTGTGCAGCCTTCTTGGCTAATTTCTCCTGAAGGGCTTTTGCATCCCTGCAAAACAAATCAAACAAATCAATGGCACTGATAGCAAACATTAATTGTAAAACAGGAAACTACAAAGTAACATGCTGCCAATTTGATGTATTATTTAATAAATGCATTACGGATGTACCATGTAGTATTTAGTAAAAGCGCAATGTTATGCTCAGTACATGCACTGCCTGCCTTATATTGAAGCATTTTGTGTTGCAACCAGAATGTCACCAAATATATAACCACATGGGGACATGAATTTCCTTACTTTAGAAGCAGAGGAGAATTAGGGACATGAATGTTTGCAAATCAGAGCCTGAACAATCGATAATCAGCAATTTTGCACCTTAATACTACATTACCATTACGTGAATGAGCATTTGCAGTTGCAGTTGTCATGTTTGCAAATGCTAACGTGAGAAATGCAACCTTGTTTTGCAAATCTCAATGCATAGTGTCTGAACTATGGGATCCTATTTTTCAGATAAGATCTACTGTTCCCATTGTTGAATATTTTGCAAAATCTAGGTTCTTGGCACTGGTGGGAAATGACTGCCTCAAAGATCACCTATGATGAAAAATTGGTACTTACACATTCTGTAACCTACACCAATGCAAATAGCTCGTGGTTCCTTGCTGTGACTTGAATTTTGGAAGGGGACACAACTCTTGACATTCGTCTATACACAATTAACTACGTAAATCAGCTGCATATAGTTCGGCTAATTAGGCAGGATGGCTCATACCGGCTTGGATCAAGGATTTCACTAGAAGAGTGTATCGAACCAAAACTTTTGAGCAGTTTCGGTAAACTGTCAAAATTTCCTCTATCACTCTAATATATCTTGCTAGAAGTAGAATGGGGATGGACTATACAACAGATCAATTTTTTCAGTCAAGCAAAAAATTGGAAAAAGAGTTCTGGACTGGAGAGAATTCTGGACTCTCAACAGAGAACCACCTATGTGAGAGTCTAATATATGTCATAAACAACTTAGCAATCTAAACACTTGCCTTTCTCTTCTCTGTTCTGGGGTAAGATCATCGTTCTTTCCCTTGCCACCACCACCCTTTTGTGCCCTTGCTTGGGCGCGTTCACGATCGCGGTCACGCTGGTTTCCACGTGAGAAGATGAATTAAGAAATTACATGGATATGGAAGCCTTAACACTTTTGCACTTCACAATGACAAAACTTGCTAAACTTTTAAGGAAAAAATAACTACATCAAGGATATGAGACATGATTCAATAACAAAATTTTAGTGAAGCTGGAATCTGCAAAAAAACAAAAAAACCGATTAAAAACATAAAGATAAACTACAAAACAATGCGTTACATGCTTCTGCCAAAACACTTGTTAGTCAGATCCAAATCCGGGAGACAACCAACAGAAAGCCAAGGGCTTAAAAAAAAAATCGACATAACAAGGGGCCAAATGCTTCTGCCAAAACAATTTGTATTCAGATCAAAATCTGGGAGACGAACCAGCAGAAAGAAGAAAGCAGAAAGCCTTAAAATTTAGATCTTGGCGAAACCCTAGCAAAATCGGGATTAATAACAAGAAATCAAGAAAATAAACTCACTAGATGAATGCGGTCGAATGCAACAGACCAAGAAAAAGCGCTACGATCGAAAAATGGAAGGGGCCTCCCCCTCCCGTCTTTGTCCAGGAACTTCTGGTTGCTTTATTCCTCCCCATAGCCATGCTGCTCATTTTATACTCAGGAACGAAAGGTAGACATTTACACATTAAATCCAACCGTTCGTTGCACGTGTTCTTTGGTGGCGGACCTTTTGTGCACTGGATTTGGACACGTCGGTATCAAGACTGTTTTTTCAAACACTAGGCAAGACCTGTGAATGGTGACGGTTAAAACTAAACCTTTGCCAACAACTCTCTCAATTCTTATTCTCATAGTTACCTAATTAACCATCAATGTGTGGCTTTGTGTTAAATCTAGGGGTGGTTTTCCCATGCCACAAAGTTTGGTATTGACGAGTGCGATTACGTTCGCTATTGCTTTTCACAAAATTTTTGGTTGGAAAAAAATGTTTACTTAAAAATTAGAGGTTCTTTTTATGGCAAACCATATTGTAAGACCATTGGTTCTAAAAAAGAAGCATGCCCTTTTTGTGAAAAATAGGTCATCCAAACTCACAAAAGCAACAATGGAGGCAGAATTTTGGATTCCGTAAGCAGAAGAATTGAGTCTTCCCGGTGAATCGGCCGTAACATATGACAAATCAATTGATTTTTCCAGCACGGGTTTTGCTTGAAGCGTGAATCACGATTTTTGAAGCTTGAATCATGGTTCTATTTGAAGCTTAGGACCAGTTTAGAAACGAGAAAGCACTTCACAAACCTTATATGATGGGGCAACTGTGCCACTTCCTTTCTGTTATTCATGTTATATTGTGCTAATTGTGATCACGGCCACTAATTTGCTCCCAGCCTTATTTTGTCTTCTCATGTTGCATGTTTGAATCAGGTCTCATGTTGTTGAGCTTTGGCAAGAGAATGCATATAATGGAATTTGGATACAGGTAAGATTGTGGGCATATATGACTTACAGTTTACAAGAAGGATTCGTTGCAGTTCCAAAAGGAACACTCTCCAGCAGTATGAAGCTTCTACAGTATTTCTTCTACAGGCTTTTCAGATGTCTTAAGTATCTCCATTCTCATAATATTCTTCATCGAGATCTCAATCCTTGTAAACGCAATAATTGTATTCTTAAAATCTGTGATTTTGGGTTGTCCACCATCTCTACATAAGGGGTATTTTACTTGAATATGTGGTGACAAAACCCTACAGTTTATCAGAATTGCTACTTGGAAGCAAGGATTACTGCATCATTAAGAAACAGGGAAGAGCATCCCGTGCATCATTGGAAATCGATCCCATAACTTGCTGGCTCACCGGATGCATCAGATTCGTAAATTTTAGCACAGATTCATTTCATTGAAAGAAGAAACTGTTTTGGTGCATATCACAGTTTCCTTTCTGCAGCAGCTGTATTGAAATTGGACCTTTGTAAAATATGTTTGTGTGTTACAATAATGTGACTTGCATAATATCATAATATCACGTTGAACCATTGTGTTTCTTTCTAAATTTTGCATCATTGGAACTTGGTAATCAATTTTTGTTGAAAAAATCCGTAGTATCGATTTGGCACAAATGAGGGAATAGTGTGCAGATCAATGGCTAGGAACAAAAGATGAAAAGAAACCCATAAACATGACAAATATTATCTAAGTTCATTAGAATATTTAATATCGAACCACGCCTTATAGAATGGAAGCTACAAGCCCAAAAAAAACTAGCAAAACGGCGCAATAGGAGGCTTGGACAATTTTAAGTTTGGATAAAATTGGGCAGTTATAGTCTTGGATAAGGTTTTGCATTTGATTGGGTTGGATTAATGAATTCAATCTATCATTTATAAAATTAAAGGCAGTTTCGTCATGTGGCCTAGACTCATGATGCCAATGTCCGGCGTGCAGAAGGGACCATTACGGTGGATCGATAATGAATTGGATTATGTCCTTTCATAACCGCAGAATCCCTACACACCACTCATGTTCGGAACCCAACCGAGGTTGATGGTAGAGCAGCATCAGCTCAAACGGCCAATGAGTCAGGGTATGCTCGGAGGGCCAAGTGATCTGCGTGGAACCAGGGTATGTTGGTTCATTGGGAGGGAGGGGTGAGGAGGCTTCCATTGTTAAGAAATGATCCGAGTATGATTATATTCGATCAGTCGAAAGTCATCCTGAAAGACGAAGCTGGAGGTAACGAGGGGAACCTTAAGAATACTGAAGAGCAGGAAAAGGGTGAGCAAGAACATGGGAAAGAGGATCAAGGCCGATCAGGGTAATCGGGAGGAACCTGGGCAGGGGGACCATGGTAAGAAAGTTAAGGGAAGGGGAAAGGGGGATCATAGTCACTGAAGGGGTGTGACAAGGGGATGCCCATGTGGGACAACAGCCTTGCCATTCCAAGAAGTCCGTCCAAAAGCCTCTTAGGCAAATTCCTACCTGGAGACAAGAGAAAGATGCAGCCAAGGACACTGACGAGCTTGGGAATAAGCAGAAACAGAAGGAAGGGGAGCCCAATATTAGATATGGGGTCCTGGGAAGTTACCGGGTGGTGCTCCTGGCGTGCAAGCTTTAAGAGAGATCAGGTACTGGTAGGCGCGCACCCAGCCTCTAATTCCAAAGCTTGTCTTTGCTAGAATGGTGAAGGAAGAGATGGGAGAAAGGAAGATGAGGAGGGAGAAAGCCTCGGATTATGTTCCACCCGAGGATAAGGAGGGAGCTGAGGCTTATCTAATTAGCCTCTTCGAGGACATTGTCAAATGTTGTGTGCATATGGGACGTGTGACTGTGCAGGACAAGGACTATGCCTTAGCCAGATACTTCCGAGGATGGTACTATTAGGAAGTTTTTTGTAATCACATTGCAGAATTAATATATCAACTTCTTATATTAGTGTCTCTACTGGTTCTTAAATTTTTTGTTTCCTTCTTGTGATTCTTATAACTGTCTGCAGTGGATGGGATCTTCTGACCTTATTGGGGTGGCTTCGGTGAATTGTCGCTACAGTGCAAAAAGGCCTATTCCACAATTTGTGGGGAGCCCAATTTCGCACCATGGTTACGGTGCGAAAAGGCCTGTTCCAAAATTTGATGGGGGCCTATTTCGCACCGTGGCCACGGTGTGAAATTTGCTCACATAATGTATCGTGGAAATTCCATTCGCACCTGGGCACACTGCAAATTGATTACAACATGCAGAGGATAATTATTTTCTAGATTCATAATCTACAAGTATGGCAAGGGGCCGGGAGTTGTGCAAAATAAAAATATGTTGTAGAGAGATTGATCACTTGTAGTAGGATCACATCTTTTTATAAATCTTATTACTATATCTTATATATGATACTATAAATATGATGTATAACTCATATAACAGTTATAGAAAACCATCAAGCAGGCAGTTCATGAGTAGATGGTCCAGTGATGCTATTGAGCTCGTAGGCATCACACTCTAGAACCCAAATGAGATGGATGACAATACATAACCTGGGGAAAGATTCTCCACCACTCATAGCTATGCCATCCAGCCAGGGATCAAGGAGGACACCTCTTTACTTGCATCTATAAATATCATTAAATCCCATGGAGCAAGTAAGCGAGTCTATATTTTCAGGAAGAGAAGGCAAAGTAGACCTCTTGGAACGAGAAGGTGAATATCGAGACATAGCAAATGGATGCCTTCTGCATAGAATGGAGTTGGATTTATACCCATCTAAATGATTAATGTACACTGTAGCAATATTATTGATTACATATACGTGTATGATGTACAAATACAAAGCACCAGATCATTAATTTGAGAAACCATACAGTGTCGTTTTGCTCCAAATAGCTTGTAAGAGGCATATAAAGGTTAGTTTGCGGATGGTCGTCCTACTGCAGAAGCAAAAAAGCATTCAAGTTAGTCAACTAACCGCAAAATAAAATGCTACGCTTCCAGTGAACCGCATCTTCGCATGAATACTACCACTTTTAGATAGTATTGAAGTATTATCTGTGTTTTGGCGTAGACGAGAGAAGGTCGATAGGATCGCAGTTGCGGCTGTGCTGATCATGGGCTATGTTGCGGCACTGCTGCAAATCATGGACAAGCGGTCTCGTAATTTAATAATTACAGAACACATAAAGTTGAGAAGAAACGCTTTGGCGTTGAAACCAAAGTGTATCTTATTATACACATAGGTATTCTGTACAATATAGATAGTAGCATCGAGCCAATTATTTACATGTGAAGGAACACTTGTTTGAAATAAAAATGTCACAATACAGATAGTAACAAGAAAAGAATAACCAATAAAGCTATGTAGAATCGCAATGGCGATTGGGATAATTGCAATCGCTATTCGTATAAGGTCAACCCGTTCCATCATGGTCATCTGATGGAGAGAACTGTGGACTTTACCCCAAGCGCCCGGGCTAGAAAGGCGTTCATCGCAATGGCGATTGGGATAATTGCAATCGCTATTCGAATAAGGTCAACATGTTCCATCATGGTCATCTGATGGAGAGAACTGTGGACTTTACCCCAAGCGCCCGGGCTAGAAAGGCTCTCTGTACCTGCTCTATGTCATTCCATGTGGCCAGGGATATGACTGGGTCTCATACTTTGACCCTATATAAGAGAACGGGTTCTACCAAAACCTTGAACAAATGTGAAGATGGGCCTACTCATAGAGAGTGCCTTGTAATTGTTGTTCTGCATCACACACAATGCTTTCCATTCCGTTGTCACTTGTAATCGGATGGAAGTGTCCTAGTATGGTAGTTGAGAACTCTATGCCCAAGTACTTGTATGTGGGTGTGACCTCCACATTTTGCTCCTGATAAGTATGTGAGGGAGGTCGTGGCTGGCGTGAAGAGGAGACAAGCAGCACCTTAGTCTTAGCCAGATCAATCCGCATCCTAGTAGCCTGGCAGAAAGTATCCAGTGCATGGAAGTAGCGCTGCATTTCTTCTGGGGTGTAGGCTAAGAGATCCACATCATTAGCAAAAATGAGTTACCTGATAATCTGGAGTACAGGTTGTGCGCCGTCACCCCCGTGTTCAATAAGACACCCTTCCAATTGATCAATGTAAAGGCCAAACAACATTGGAGACAGCGGGCATGACGGACCCCAATACTACTGGTGACAGGTTGTCCTGATAGTGTCGGTCGCCTTGAACATGTCTCATATAACATGTACAACGGATTTTGCAATTCTACAAGGGTCCCCAAGTGTCTCAATCTTTTCCACAACTTTTCTCGAGGCACAATGTCAAAAGCCTTTGCGAACTCGACAAAACAGCAGTAGAGGTCCTGTCATTGGTTCCTGCTATCCTTAATCAAGGTTCGTAATGTGGTCGGAATCCTGCCTGTGTCAGGGCCCGCACCTCTGCATCCTCTGCCCACATCGTCAATTGTTGTTCAAGAATGATAGTCGTGATTCCTACAACATGAAAGACTTACCTTCAATTAGGTGGCCAGAATACGAGAGTCCTTATATCAGTAATAGCATTTGAATATGAGAATCACAGTTTATAGTAAATTGTGCGAGGTAGAAAAGCCATAATGTCAGGTAAAACCGCAGTAGGTGAGGTAAAAATGCGAGATGCAAAAGTCGGTTCCTGGAAAAGAATTGTGTCCATGTATCAAGACCTATTTTGATGGGACATCAAAATTGGAAGTAAGTTGTTTTTACGTTCTCTTAATTTCATACAAGGTACGCCTAACTTCCTTTTTATTCTATTCGATCCTAGTATAGCTCTCATTATAATGTGGGAGATTTGAAAAGTTCTACCAGATGTGAATAGGGGCGATTCACAGGAGTGAATACCCCCTATTCACATGAGTGAATACTCCTCGTCTACGTGGCACTGGGGTATTCAAATGAGTGAATACCCCCTGCTTGCATGGCACGCTTATGTGGAATGCTTATGGGGGATATGCTCATCCGAATCCCCCTTCTGTGAATCCCCTTCTGCCACGTGTACAGGGGTATTCACTCATGTGAATCCCCTTTTCCACGTGGCTGCCACGTCATCAAAAGGGTATTCAACTTATTCACTCCTGCGAATAACCTTGGCATGATGCTCCCGTTTCGGGAGCCAATAAAGTGCGCATTATATATTTGCATAATAAGGATAATGTACACCACCTATATATTACATGTGCATGTGCATCAAATTACTCAATTTATGAGAGTGCTAATCCAAGCAAGTATATGCTTGCGATAATAAGTACTCATTCCCTTGGAAGGGAGGATTCACATATTCATATACGAGGATATTATCACCTTATTTCACCTAAGTGTTTCATTCCATAGAATTCATTTATTCTATCTTGCAACTTATCAATTGCATCACGGTGCTATTTTTTCTACATGCTTCACGCAGCCTTAGATATTATCATCTCATTTTCACCCTTAATTCAACATGTAAATATTACAACCCCATAGTGCTAGTCAAACAACATGCTTCCCTCTCCCAAATGCTTGCCCTCAAGCATGTAGAACACACAATTTTTCCACGACGAATTGACCACGCGCTCTTATTCTAAATGTACACACTAACCCTCCAACACACCAGAAGGGCAGATCCTTAGGGGCTCTAACCTCTCCATGTTTTTATCCAATGCCCCACAGGCACCCCAATTCGGGTTGCCTGAAGAGGCTCGATTGGATAGATTCTGAAATGAAGGCCAACATCATAGTATAATATTTTAAGACGTGCAGGACTTTAGTTTCCTTTGCACATTACTTGCATGCGAGCAACATGGTATTCCGTTGTCAGAACGAGATGCAAAAGTCTTGGAGAGAACATGATGGAAAAGCCAAGTGCATTTGGACTTCTTCTTTTTTCTTTTTTCTTTTTTAATCCGCGAGTTGGAGGGATGGCCATACCCACCACCCATAGCAGACCCCTACTCCTTTCATGCCTGTTACTACAGGAGGAAGCCACGAAAGGGCCTCTACACTCACTTCTTCGCAGGCACTACTCCAGAGCCGAGGCATTTGGACTTTTTTCTTATTATTGACGTTCTAAAATTTAAACTCGGACTTAAAGTAGATGCATTTGAGTTGATAAAACATTGTAGCAGTTAAGGGATATGTATTGGATGTGGCATCCATGCGTGTGATACTCAATTGCGTGGGCGTAAATTTCTTACTTGAAGATTGTAGCTCTTGTTCATGCAGTCAAACTTAAGCCAAGTAATTGTAAAAGGACTGGTGTCGTAATTGTAAATAAATTTATGAATACACTGATCCATTTGGTAGAATCAAGAAAGACCAACAAAGTACAACAAATGAATGATGCAACTCGAAGGATATTCTGGTTTAGAGACAACCCTTCCTATTATCGCAGCATAATGGTCAGTCCTTTACTTCCAAAGCATTTTGATGGGATATTGAGAAACATATGACCACTTGGGCGGTATCAAAGCAATGGCTCGGGAGGTTTCAGACCCAAGCACTCCACTATTGACCATACGCTCATCCTACACACGTACTAGATGACAATCACAATAAACAACAAGATCTATGTATTGTTTTGTGGATTTGCAAGCTTTTGATACAGTCCCTCAGAAAGAGTTATGGAGGAGATTGTTACAATTAAGTGTTCCACCTGAGTTACAAAATCTTGTGTATACGCTTTATAAAAGGGTGTCTGCCTGGATGCCCCCATCAGATAACCTCGTCAACAATGAACTGGGGTGGGGGTATATATCAAGACTGCCCAACTAGTCCTACATGGAGGTGGAGGAGCGCATCTTGCTCCTCATATCATTAGACAATTACTATATGCAGGTAATGTCATTAGCTTGGCCCATACACCATCTTAAGTATAGCTTCTGTCAAAACACTGGTATGCGAGTCAACTTGACGGAGAATAAGGTTTTGGTAGTTCCCTTCTTACTGCAGCTCAAGTCGCTCCAATTATCCTATCACGGGCAATTAGTGGAGGTGGTGCAAACATACAAGTGTCTTGGGATAACATGCATTGGAATACTTGTAATCAGAAAATAAGGATACTTGTTGCTAGTGGTAATGCAAATAGTTTGGGGTACCAATAATGGTGTTTGGACTATAATCTTGCAAGGGTTTAGGAAAACGTTACTAATGCAAGCACGAGATCATAATTATGGAAACAAATGCATCAAACTTTATTCATCAATCAAAAAATAACAAAACAGCAGAGACATGTCTATAACCCCTGCAGACAAACTAATCTAGTTGAGGGTACACACCTGTCTATGCATAGGATCAATACTTTTTTCTCTTGAAGAAGAGAAGAACAATTGTAAGCCGTAATAATTTTCTTCTCCGTCCACTGAAGAAGAATCTCATCTACAATGTCCATGCCCTTAAAGGTATACATTCTCCTTCTCTTTCAGATGGTCCACAAAAGCCAAACACACTTAAGATGAAAAGCAAATTTTTACAGTTTGGGCCATGCATTAGGGTAAAAGCGAGCAAAATATGCTGGCTAGATAGAGTGGTGCCAAATAGGGTTAACAACCAAGACAGTACCAGCCGAACCCGCTCACACAAGAAGAAACAATGCTCAATATCAAGCCTTTGTTTACATGGAGGGCAGAGCTCTGAAATCCGGTAATCAATTTTATGGAGTAAAAGGTTTATCTCAGGACTTGAGCCATTGTATGTCCCGACGCAAGAACCACAATCTTAAACGCAATTATTGGCACTGTATACATGAGAATCAATGTTGCCTATAACAAGCATATGGGCAAAAATAGGTTGAAGGCAAACAACTTTTCCTATGGGACTATAGTGGTTGGTGAACGAAATTATGCAGACACAACAAGAGATAACCAGGATTTAACAATCCCTTCTGACGTGTTTATCACTATTCAGAATATTTGCCATGATGAAATGCCTAGTAATGTAAATATCTAGGAGGCCAAAACCTTACTTTCCTATCACAGATGCCTTTGTTACAACATGGTTTTTTGGATCTGACTAGCAGGGTGAAGATGTTATTTTTAGTGAATATGATTTCCAAGGAAAATTGTACATGCAAAAGATGTCAGAACCCACCCTCCAGCTAAGTAAAGCATCTCAGAGATTAAAGCTTTTTAGTTCATTGTGTACAATATTTTATTTTCTTCTTCTTTTTAAGGATAAATAACTTTTTCGTTTATATAATATAATATGTGGTACACAATCCCATAGCATGCACCCTTCTAGACAAGTTTGAGGGGGATAGTTACAACGCTTCAATCTCCAAGACATTATGGACCTTCATAAATGTCTCGATCGCCTACAAGTTGTATTGGTCTCTACAGACAATTTGTCATGAAAACGCGCATTAGCCATGACTATATGAAAAATAACATTACTTTCTTACAAAAAATATCTAACATTACTATTTATATGCGCTAAATTTGTTGCCAATGTCAGCCTGCACATCCAAGTAGCGTTTTTTTTTTCCAAGTAGCAGTCCAAATATGAGATGCCGACATCAATATGGGTAGCATGGCAAGGATCGAGGGTAAACCTCTAAGAGGCCTCTATGCATTGCTGGGATTAGTGGGCAGCATCTAAGGGCCATTGAAAACGAATTTCTCTGTTCGTAGCATCCTACAAACAATCTTAACAAGGGAAGTGCACACCTCTTCTGCCATGATACATGTGGAAGTATTTTGCCTTTGCGAGTAGATTGCAATTGTCAAGGGTAATACCGTTCTTTATATCTCCAATCCCGTACAAAGCATAGAGATTTTTCCCTCTATCAATTTGCTTTGCTGTTACGTTCCAGTGCTGTTACATTCTTCATATGGTGCCTCTGGTGGTGCTTTCATATATCCTTAAGGCAATAGCCTCTATCTTGATAGAACGTGCCTACCACTATATCAATATCGCAGTTGGGTCGCATTCTATTCCGGTGGTGCAATTTTAGGAGGCCATGTCAACTGCGCCAATTTCAGGGAATGCTATCTCCCTACTTCGTTCTTGATAGAACGTGCCTACCACTATATCAATATCGCAGTTGGGTCGCATTCTATTCCGGTGGTGCAATTTTAGGAG
>JAANSK020251530.1:0-13206 GCA_011763485.2 Isoetes engelmannii
CTCCATGGAAGAACAGGTTTAAGCGTGACTTTACCAAAAGGGATGCAGTGAGGGAGGGCTTGTGCAATAAGCCGTAAACCTGGGGAATCATCGTTACCCACAAGAAGCCTCCAAATGAATTTTGATATCATAACCTTGCTCTGCAAATGAAAATCTGTCATGTCCAAACCGCCTGCAAATTTAGGTTTTATACACTTAGACCATGCAACCTTTACCACAGCCCCTGCTTCATTTCCACCCCAAATAAAGTTTTGGACAACACCCACAATCTCCTGAAACTTTGATTGAGAAGCAAGAATGGCAAAGGCCATATAGACATGTGTGTTGCTTATTCATCATTTAGAAGTAAACTAGCAGAATGGTAGGCTTGGAGCAAAGGGTGGGGAAGGAATGGAGTGGATAAAGGTATGAAGGAAGAGAAAGAAGACAAACTTAAAACTCTCACGATTCTTTCACAACTACAAGGCTGGCATTTTGATAGAAGGAATAATGACTTTATTGGAACAAATAAACCATCATTGCAAGTTTCAATTCATGTGTCACATACTTAGGAAACACCATTTCAAGCAATAGAAGAGCATAGCATTCCAAGTTGCTAAATTCTTTCTAATTGACTTAAACTATTTCATAAATTCTAAAACATCATTTTTGTTGGGGCGTATAATTTTTTTTGTTGTGAAAGGAGGGCGGCTTTATGCATAGAATAACATGAGCATAATTGCCATGTCCTTTACAATTGTCCTATATTGTTTTATAATTTCTAGAACATTTGTTTATTGAGGTTTAAAGCATTTGTGTAATAGAAGTGTTGTTACGCACATGGGTACCAAAGAGTATATTACATCTGAAATGACTAGCTAAAAATGGGTTAAATATATGGAGGTATAAGTTTTTGACACATGTTCTAATTTTGACACATGTACTATGATTTGCCCTATCGTGGCGCATGGACCTACTTTTGCCACAGGGCTGGGCTAAACACTAAGAAAACAAATTTCTTACTATATTGGACATAGATTAAAGTGTTCTAATATGAAATTGGCTTACCATGAAGTTCATTCTACCTTCTCAAATACATACATTCGTATGTGGGTTCATAAAATATAAGACGAAGACATGAAGACTGGCGATGTATAGAATTCATAAACTAGATGACAGTAATTTATTTCATTACTTTTGTATGTCACTTGATATTGTATGGTGGTTTGTATGTCACTTGATATTGTATGGTGGAAAACTGAGATTGTTGGTACTACTTGGCTGGTAAAAGAGGGCAACAGATATGTGTCTCTATTCTAGTTAGACAAGCAACTCGCCTATAACAATACAAATATCACATGAAAGATTCTATACAATATACAAAGCAATCTTATGGCAATCATAGCACATCCGTACATGCTTTATGGTTGCATTTGTAGAAATAAATGTATTGCATTCTTTAGCCTCTACTATGTACAGCTTTCACATTCCTAGACCCATACACATTGATATTTGGTTCAAAGAGGCCTTCATGCACCCATCTAAGATCTATATGGATTATCTCTTTCCGAGACCTCTTAGATCTATGAGTTTCAATGCATGCATGTTCATTTGCCAAGCATGTATTTCTCTTTTACTATTATTGGGCCTTTGCAAATACCAGAGTACAACCCGAACTATCCATAGTATCCATTTTTAACCAAATAATCTGCACCAATCTCTCCAAGGTAACATAAGTGTTTTCAAGTCTAAAAGTTATCACAACAAATATTAGTGGAAGCCCATTGTCACCAGCAAATGACAGTTGTAATTCAAATGTTGGAAGGGGTCAAGGTTATATGGCCCAAGCATGAAAATAGAACATTAAAGGGTAGTTATGGAGTTGTATGCAAGACATTTAATTTAAAACAACGAAACAAGGCATGCAATGACTTCATATGCCCACAGGGCTGTAGAGTAAGACTGCTCTATGCCGTTTGATTTGGCAATGACAATTGTTACAACTAACATTCTTGCATATGTTAAAAAATTTGATATAAGGGATGAGCACCTTATAGCAATAGGATGCAGAAGTCTCCCTTGATAGATCACTTTGCAAACTCTAAGCGAAATATGTGGGATAAGCAGATCGAATGCTCTTTGGCCTTAAAATGCGAAAATAGAAATACATTAACTTACAACATGTATGAATGAAGGCTGTTAAAGAGAAAATACTGCAAAACCAAACTTAAATTCTCACCAATCCAAGGTGTGCAAGCAGTTGACAATTAGCACCAAATCTTTCATCTGTTCTGCAAGCCCCAACGAGTTGCATGTCTAATGCCTGAGGCCTTGTCAAGATATCATTACTGTATACCTGAAGCCATGACAAGATACACTTACTGTGACTTGTGATTGTAAGCGAGTATTTCTAGTAGTGTTCTCCTACCCCTTGAAAAATCTAGTAATCCACATGCATCACATACTATCTCTGACCATCACTAAGGTGTGGTAGCCCTTGAGAAATCTCATAATCCACATGCATCACCTATAGATCTCTCTTACCATCACTAAGGTCTGATATGTCACTCTATGATATAAGCACCTGGGCAAATAGGGCAGCATTAGGAACATGCCTAATCATCAAGTTTAATGAAGGTATATTAAAGCATGGACAAGAAGTACGCATTGAAGATGATATGCCACAATGATAAATGCACGAATTCATTAATTTGAGAATCTCAAAATTCTCGTTTTGCTCCAAATAGCTTGTAGCATGCTAATAAAGCTTAGGTCGCAAATGGTCATGGTCCCTCCCATAATTTCGCATAATTTCACATGCGAACTAAGCTTTATAAGCATGTTACAAGCTATTGGGAGCAAACGAGAATTTTGAGAATTCTCAAATTAATGAATTGGTGCATATAAGCTTGATTATTGCAAGAGAAATTTGCATGTGATTTTATGCATAACAATGCAGATATGCTCATTCCAGACACTATTTACTAAAATCACGAGTAACGTGCTACAAGACAACAAAACATAGAATTATAAGATTTAAAAGCTCGTTTCCTTGCACTTCCATCATAAATTAAGTACAAAATATAAAAGCTCATTTAGTTGGAGCTCAGATTCAAAATAGTACCTTTTGCTCAAACGAACACCATGCTTGAGCTTTGCTTCTGCTATCCTTGACAACATATTTTCACCAAGGTTTAGCTTTGCCTTTAAATCCTCAGGAAGAGCCTAATGGAATAAGTAAATTTGGTTAATTAATCTCGGTTATTTATATATGAGTGAAGTTAGATCGCATACCATCACTTCTGCAGTCAGTATCACAAGTTGAATCTTGTCAATGTATTAATAAGGTATAATAGCCCTCAAGCCCAATCTCTTCCCAGTTTCTGCAGTAATTGATCTTTCTTTGCCTTGGAGCTGATATCCATGTTATATCAATCAACATAAGAATACTACTTAAAAATATTAAAAACGCTTCTTAAACTATCAGCTTGTTAGAATTTGTCTCACCTGTACATATTTTTGTTGGAGCTGTTCAAGTTTATCAACTTTTATGGCCACCAGCTGATAAAAGATACATGTCATAGACCTCCTCTGATTATGTGTGGTCCGGAAATAATACCTTCCTTATTTCATTCTCTATGTGTGAAGACTGTCTACACATATAGAGGTTAATATAAAATCCTGCCTTTCAAGACAAAAAAAAAAAAAAAGGGGGGGGGGGGGGGAAAGAAAAAAACATATAGAGGCACATTAGTTGGCTATTGCCAACTAAAGCATAGCTTTCTTACATTTAAAATGCATGTAGCGTTTTTAAACCCAGAAAAAATGGGTTGAAGTTACTAACATAGATATGGGCAGTTTCTAAATCAGGCTTTGCACATTTGACTGGTGCATCTAAAGTCCATTTTGCTAAGTTGGGGAATATCAAAGAACTTCCTTCTCTATTCTGAGGCACTTAATGAGGTATTCTCAGAGTAAAGGAAATGGTATAGAGATCTTCCTAGGACGAGCAAAATTCTAAGTTCTCATGGGAAGGATCAACAAGGAGGCAATGACATTTGCTTCGGATGATGCCCATTCTAGAGTAACTTCTGGCAGCACCAGTGTGCATCATTTCTATAGCCCAGCGAACAAGCCCAAAAGTCATGGGTCGGGGATACCCACTCTTCGATATGGCAAAATCTACAGTTTCAGAACCATCTTTAGAAGGAGGAATGAAGCTGATGACCTTGGAAAGAGATGGTGCAGCCGCCCTTATAATGTTGAAAGCAAGCTTGTGCGCCTCCGATAAAAGATTATGAGCATTGTGATGTATGCAGTTTCTGGCGATTGAATTTTAGGAAGATTTGTCTAATTTCCTCCACCTTCGAAAAAAAGACTCGTTATTTGAACTCAACATAGACCACCGTCGTGAAGGAAGGACCGCGAATGAAGGAAGTGGGATAGAAGGAAAGAGAGAGCAGTAATTTCCACAGAATAACTATTTTTCTTGGCTCTCCGATTTAAAATTAAGAGATCTAACGGATGCTATTACTTAGAGATGAGGTGGCATGAGGTGGCTTATCACGTGGACACCTTAGAATTGCTTGAAAAGAGGCACCTCAGGTTAGGCAAGCCTGCTAAAAAAACTTATAAGAAAGATTAACTTCGAATTTCATTTTACTTTTTGTAGAGAAGCGAACATTGAAATATTTTGATGCTCAACTCCATATGTTGTTGGCTTCCATATAATTGAGGGATTTTGGGCCTTTTGGCATGTTCATGGTTGTAGCCACATTATGAAAAGTAGAGTATTTATATATCCTTTGAACCATAAAACTAAGGTAAAACTTCAACTAAAGTTTTTTGCTAAAGCGTCTTTTTTTCGTGAATTTGGCCTTATGTTTGATGCAAAAGGTTGTGTGTGGTAATCATGGTGTAAAAAAATATATTCTATATATTTTGAGATACGTCTCCAATTTGTGAGATTAATTTGACATATGAATTGTAGCACAAAGTTACCATCCAACACAATTCCTTTTTATATTTTAGTTTGCATGCAATTTGGTGGACATCTGGAACCAACTGATTCTCTAGTGCAAATGGATGCATTCAGGGTTGTGAGACAAACAACAGAAAAGGGTGGCTATTTTGTAATTCATGGTTTTGTAGGACACTAACATGTTATGTATCCAACATCCCAAAATGCCTAGTTCAAAGCATTTTTCTATTGGGTATTCTACCTTCCTATTTTTCTACTTTCAATACTTCGCTTTTGATTGCGATTTACAAAGAAACGACCCTGTTTTCACCTCTATTTTCCAATTGCTATGTCAAGCTGTTACCTTACCCAATCTGGATAATCGTTGAGAGCATGTACTTAACATACAAAGGAATTTTACAGCCTTGGGTAATATGTTTTTTAAGCTATAAGAACACTCGACGTGGACCAATCATATCGCTAACTTAATGTGTATAATTAGCTTCATTTTTTTTCATGCACAAAATACAGAATAGGAAAAAAAATTCTATACGAGTGCAAAATCTGCCATTTGAACTGTAAGTAAGCTATCTGAAATAAACATCATCTATTTTGTTTAAGGAGATTAGACAATGCATTGAACTTCGTTTTTGTGGATTAAACAATAGTCAAGAAGGCTCTTCTTCTAAAATCTTAAAAGAACAAACTAGATTTGGCAGCCACCATATGTTCCGCCTGCTTATCTTATTCTATCGGGTGGTTGTCAAAGTTCTGAAGAACATTACAGAAAGTTGCAAATATGAAATCAGAAGCATGATAAATATATAGTATAATTATCACGAGGACAAATATTACAATCTAGACACAAAAAACAGGATCAAATAGTCCTTTTAAACTCAAAATTTGCAGACGTATAGTCTACGTTCTAGTTATTTGCAGAAGTAGATTCTATTCCTACTGTGTTCAAGTTTGAAACATGCTTCAAACACATCGAGAGATTTCAAATTTCCATTTAAATTCTGCTACAACTTCAAACTTGAGGAGATCCCCTAATTCCAAGCCATGGTGCCGCCTAAAATTCTGTCATCCATTGCCTAAGTAAGGGCGAGATCCCGTATGCATAATGGGCATTTCACTATTATCAGGACCTATGATGAGAACCCCCTTCCCTTAGGTGGCATGTGCTCTGCATACTCTGCAGGAATGCTCTGCCATTCACAAAAAAGAAAGACAAATGAAATTTCCAAAGAAAAAAGAGAGAAAAGAACAAAATTGCTTCAAGATGTAGAGCTTACAATGCCTCTTTCTAACCAGTGTGTATTCATCGTCACTTTGAACTTTTGAGTTGCAAGGGCGTCTTCAATTCCTTCTTCAACAGAAATCTGACCTTTTTCCTTTCCTTGTATCTCAATATCCTCAAACTCTGAATCTTCTTCACCATCATCAGCTTTTTCTTTTTCTTCTCTTCCTTCAATCTTTCTGTTTTTATCTTTAGATTGCTTCTTGTCGTTGGTGGCAGTTGCAGGAATTGTGATAGCATACATTTGGGTTTGTACTGCTTGATTGCATATTTGAACTTTCATTTTGAGCTTTTGGTCTAGCTCACACAATATGATGTCATTTTTATGTATTCCATTTTCATATAGGAATTCTGGCCATCCTGATCCCAGAAAAACTTTGCCTCCCATGCTAGTTAAGTGGACAAGGGTTGTATGACCCCTTGGTCCCTGCACAAGCAAAGGCCTCTCATCCACCACATTTCTAAAACCCCCATCAATTTCCTGCACCACAAGCTCATCTTGTTAAATAAACTCGGTAATCTTGTAAACTAAACTAATAACTTACATTCAAATACAATGACTTCAACCCAGACTTACCACAAAGGGAGTCCCTGGTACATGGACAAAGAACTTGGCTAGGCTTCCAATTCTGCCCATCGTCTGCTGAAAAAAGAGAAGGCAAATATTAAACAGGAGCTTGGTCCGTCTTTAACCAAATTGGATTGATCATTACTTAAGCTTTCCTCATGAGCTAGGTTCATGATGTTAGCCAGCTAGAGAGCCTGGCTTGATGCTTTTCAAATCACAGTATTTCTGAAATGTCATGAGTGTGAAATATCATAGATCCGGTGATGAGTAGCAGATTGTACGTCGATGGCACCGCAGGCCATCATTTGATGGAGAATCATCATGCCGATTATAAGCTCGTTCTGCCCTAAATAATATACTTTAGACAATGCAGTTTCGATGGTGGGAAAATAAATTAAAAATATAAAAGTAGACAAGGTGATCCCTATCCAAGCTAGTGCATGGATTATAAAGGGGTTAAACCCGCAGGATAGCCCATTACGCTGAATAAATGGGCGAGCTTGTTAAGGCGAGCCCATTTATTCAGCGTAATGGTCAAGCCTGAGGTTTGGTTTGGAGTATCTACACAAGCGTTTGCAATTGCATAGTAAGTGAAGAGCTTGAATTTCTAGAGTGAGCGAATTTATGAAGGTAAAACACTTGATCCACACATATGGCCTTACCACGGTGCTACGACGACATTTCAATTTTCAAATGACCATCCTCTTCATATTGAAGAAGGGAAGTTGTTATCGATAAGCACATGAAGATGCTCAACTGTTCTTTGCAAATTCACGAAACATGCATTGGGGTGGTTTCATATATTAAATCCCTTCATTACATGATACCTCTTCATAGACCAAAAATGAGAGGAAGGAAAATGTGAACTTATTTTTCCTTGTTTCATCCAGATCAATTGACTACCCATGCATGTTTGCCCATTAATTCAAAGAATTCTTTAGTGTAAAACAATGAATTTCTCCTTTCCTGCCTCAATTCTCTTTGCTATAAGTAAAAATGGATGGTTTATCTTCTAGTATTCTACATTTCTCGCCATATCCATCCAATTTTTAATTGTTAGGACAAAGCAAACCACATAAGAGAGAAGAAAATGCTGCCGAGGTATCGAATACTGCTAATGGCAGCTATCATAATGACAAAATGGTATATTCCAAGCTAGAGTAAATTTCTAGACACAATACAAACAGATATGGTACCAATGATGTGTGTAGCAGCAGATAGATGCTTAAATCCTATGACACGGAGTCTATGCATGAACAACATGGACTCATCAAGTTTGCCAGAAAAACTTGTCAATTTTGGCCGTCTATATCTTATGCTTTATCATTATAGGCTGAGATCTCATTGTTGGATATCTGGCTAGTTCATGTTCCAGTATTCAACATTACAAGCCATATCTATTCTAATTTTTAATTGTCAACACAAAGTAAAGTAATGTCAGACAATAGAGAAGAAAATCTTGCGTAAGTATTGAATACTGCTAATGGCAGCTATCACAATGACAAGATGGTATATTCCAAGCTGGAAGCAAATTTCCAGACACAATACAAGCAGATATGGTACCAATGATATATGTAGCAGCAGATAGATGCTTAGCTCTTATGACATGGAGTCTATGCATGGAAGATATGGACTCATCAACTTTGCCACATAAAGTTGTCAATTTTTGTCATATATATCCTATGCTTTATCATTGTAGGCTGAGATTTCATTGTTGGAAATCCTGTTCTAGGATGGAAGCCACTTAGTTCTAAGTTCTATAGACACGAACTATATAAATATGAACACTTAGTGCCTTTTCACTATTTTTGATACGAGAATTACAGTAAATTTAACTGTAGGGATATCCAAGTTCACTTATCACAGTTTCGTTTGCACCGAACTTTATATCCTTCATATCCATCTCATGGAATTGAGCCATAACCAACAAGCTTTATGCAAAGGCATTGAGTTTGGAGACCATATACGTAAGTTGTTGAAAACCCATGCCATAGATACAAATATAACGTGTAATGGACTTATATTCAGTGAAAATTTTGAGAAAGAAGTTTTCATACTTCTACCACGAGACTCTATTAAGAAAGCAAATCTTGTCTACATGACTAGTACTGGGCCTATAGAAGTTGCATCCATATGTCAAGGATGACGTCTGATTACAAGCATTTTTAAAACCTGTAATTGGCCTGTGCCTGCATGGCTGGGCCTGTGCCTCCGTAGCTTGTGCCTATGCTCGCGTGGCTAGGCTTGTGCCTACATGGTCTGTGCCTGTACCTATATGGCAGGGCCATAATTTCCTCTCCCCTATTTTTTCTTAGGTTAATGTTATTAAGGGGCAGGCTATTTCGCGGGGTGCGGGCCTGGCTCGCCCCCTTAAAAAGAAAGAACTTTATAGGATTCTTTAATAATGCTCTTTTCTAAGATTTCCACAACCAAATTTTCAGTAGATAGCTACGATGCTTTCTCTTCTTGATTGTTTATGGATTGATATGATTTTATCTTTTATTAGGAACAGAAAAGCAAGCAGTTGGAACCACTGCAAGTCAAATCTGGCCTTAAGTTTCTCTTCATGTTTATGAGCAACAATATTATAATATTAGATCAGCTATCCTTCACTATACATATATTGCACATGAACATTTCACCACCTACGAAGAGGTTAGTACTAGGTTCATCCATTTATAGTCAATTGCTAATGCTTCAATCGGACACTTTGTTATGTATTGTCTTCAATTTGGACAAATATATATTTCCATGAGAAGAGAAGAGCATGGCATGCAGAGAGATACAATACATAGCAGCGATAGGTGCATTCGGGCATGTCAAAGGACTAGAGCACGTGATGATCGCTACGAACCACGGTGTCGGGGGTTCGCATCCATCCTCGCCCATAACGGTTCTCTATCCTGCAGGTAGGGAAGCAGGAGCGGTTGTGATTGGGGGAACGAATGCAGAGCTATGGAACTTGGTTCTTCACGAAGGTGCAAGGTGCTGGTCTTCCGCCAAACGGAATGGTAACTGTACAGTAACCCACATATTTCTTTTTGACCTTCTGCAACTCTTCAGGGAGGTGTCCCATATTGATGCAATAATCATTGGAGATTTCAATATTGATATACTAAAAGAGGCAAACATATTACAGTCCTTACAAAACACATTCACTAGATTCAAGCAACAATAGAAGCGGACTCGTCACGGTGCATTACTAGATCATATTTGGACAATTTCCAGTTACAATGTGTAATGTCACACCTTGCTATTGGAGTGACCATCGAAGAGTATTTATGACATCGAATTAAGAAGAATTTATGCAATCAAGTAATGCACATTTAACATTCTAATTTAATTAAGTCCATTTCATTCAAATTACTGAAGTATAAATTATGCTTCTTTATCTGTTATAGACTCCACTTAAGACTTGAAGTACAACACATACGCACGATCATGCATTACGCTGGACAATCATGTGTTTAGTGTTTATCTTTAACTAGTACAAATTTTACTGTAAATTTCAAATAAGTTATAGTATGGTACTATAATCTTCAATATGAGAAGTTATCGACTCCAAGCAAGAGTCACAAACACTTACCGTAAAGAAATTACAAACATATTAACAACGCAATTATGATTGATTTGTCATAAGAGACCAATCCAAATCCTAATCCTAATGGAAAATGAAGCATGAAAGTACTAAACATGTAATACGGTACAATAACAAGAAATCTAAACTTACAGGGAATCTAACAAACCCGAATTGGTCGTCCGGGTTGCAAGCAGAGGCTTTGTGCCATTTTATGAGTCACTAAAAACAAGGGTGAGTGGTTTCAAAATAAAAGAGTGGGAAGGAATAAAGTAATGGCAGCTAAACAAACTACTTTAGGACATTCTTTTGCAAAACTAGGATGTTTAATTAACATGGCAACCCATGGGACGTTAGCATCTTATTATTTACCTTAATTAATTTAACCTAGTAGTGTGAACCCGCCATTAGGTACTTATTCCTTGGCCCATTGGGGAGGGGGGGGGGGTCCTCCCCCCAATTTCCGATTTAAGCTGCTAGAATCCGATTTGATAATTAGATGCCAGCCTGGAAAAAAAAAAAAAAAAAAAAAAAAAAAAAAAAAAAAAAAAAATTTCAAGCCCTGGCAATTAATCTAAGGGTTTTTTTTTTCAAAAAACCGGTAAGTCTAAATAAAGAGCAGCATTCTTGCTGATTAATGCAAAATCTAAATTTGAGGCCTGCATAAGGTATTATTCCTTGTCTCCAATTATATGGTAAGAATGTGCGGTTTCGCAGCTCTGTATAGGAAAAGCAATCCTAGTCGAGTTTCTGTGTTGGAAAGTGGTTTGACACGTGTCACCGCGGAGGGCCACTTGACAACACTGAAATTTGACTAGGGATGCTTTGCCCTAATGTTCTATTGGTCGCCTTCTGCCACATCAACCGCCACGTCATGCCATGTCCGCGAACTTTCCTTTCGAACGTTTTCCTTCACAATTTTTCTTTCCTTTCTTTTGAGCTGCCGGCTATGGCGTTGGCACCCGTCGATTTTGCAAGCTTTTAGGCCTTAGATACTGTTGCAAGAGTCCAGTAAATTTAACTGTAGGGATCTCCAAGTTCACTTATCACAGAGTTTCACTGCACTGAACTTTATATCCTTCATGTCCATCTCCCAATAATCTTTATGCAAAGGCGTTGAGTTTGGAGACCATATACGTAAGTTGTTGAAAACCCATGCCGTAGATACAAATATAACGTGTAATGGACTTATATTCAGTGAAAATTTTGAGAAAGAAGTTTTCATACTCCTACCACGAGACTCTATTAAGAAACCAAATCTTGTATACATGACCAGTACTTGGCCTATAGAAGTTGCATCCATATGTCAAGGATGACGTATGATTACAAGCGTTTTTAAAACCTGTAATTGGCCTATGCCTGCATGGCTGGGCTTGTGCCTCCTAGCCCGTGCCTATGCTCGCATTGCTAGGCTTGTGCCTACATGGCATGTGCCTGTACCTACATGGCAGGGCCATAATTTCCTCTCCCTATTTTTCGTAGGTTAATGTTAAGGGGGAGGCTATTTGCGGGGTGCGGGCCTGGCTCGCCCCCCTTAAAAAGAAAGAACTTAATAGGATTTCTTAATAATGCTCTTTTCTAAGATTTCCACAACCAAATTTTCAATAGATAGCTATGATGCTTTCTCTTCTTGATTGTTTATGGATTGACATGATTTTATCTTTTATTGCTCTCGAGGAACATAAAAGCAAGCAGTTGACACTACTGCAAGTCAAATCTGGCCTTAAGTTTCTCTTCATCTTTATGTGCAACATTAATATAATATTAGGTCAGTTATCCTTTACTATACATATATTGTACATGAACATGTCACCACCTACGAAGATGTTAATACTAGGTTCATCCATTTATAGTCAGTTACTAATGCTTCAATCAGACACTATGTTATGCATTGTCTTCAATTTGGACAAATATATATTTCCATGAGAAGAGAAGAGTATGGCATGCAGAGAGATACAATACATAGCAGCGATAGGTGCATTCAGGCGTGTCAAGGGATTAGAGCATGGCATGAAGAGAGATACAATACATAGCAGCGATAGGTGCATTCGGGCGTGTCAAAGGATTAGAGCACATGATGATCGCTACGAACCACGGTGTCGGGGGTTTGCATCCATCCTCGCCCATAACGGTTCTCTATCTTACAGGTAGGGAAGCAGGAGCGGTTGTGATTGGGAGAACGAACGCAGAGCTATGGAACTTGGTTCTTCACAAAGGTGCAAGGTGCCGGTCTTCCGCCAAACGGAATGGTAGCTGTATAGTAACCCACATATTTCTTTTTGACCTTCTGCAACTCATATTGATGTATAGTGTCCCATATTGATGCAATAATCATTGGAGATTTCAATATTGATATACTAAAAAAGGCAAGCATATCACAGTCCTTACAAAACACACTCACTAGATTCAAGCAACAAGTATAGAAGCAAACTCATCACAATGCATTACTAGATCATATTTGGACAATTTCCAGTTACAATGTGTAATGTCGCACCTGGCTATTGGAGTGACCATCGAAGAGTATTTATGACATCGAGTTAAGAAGACTTTATGCAATCAGGTAATGCACATTTAACTTTCTAATTTAATCAAGTCCATTTCATTCAAATTACTGAACTATAAATTATGCTTCTTTATCTGTTATAGATTCCACTGAAGACTTGAAGTACAACACGTACGAACTATCATGCATTACGCTGGACAATCATGTGTTTAGTGTTTATCTTTAACTAGTACAAATTTTATTGTAAATTTCAAATAAGTTATAGTATGGTACTATAATCTTCAATATGAGAAGTTATCGACTCCAAGCAAGAGTCACA
>JAANSK020251541.1:0-13205 GCA_011763485.2 Isoetes engelmannii
GTGGACCACTAACAAAGTTGTTCTTCATATATAAAGATACTGCCCAGCCAACTAATGTACCATCATGGTTAGCTCCCTCTTCTCAAAATTGTTGGCTGGCATTCTTGAGCAATGGCTAACGATATGGGCAGAAGACACGGAAGTGTGTGCTTTTACACAAGCAGGGTTTCAACCCAGACACTCCACCATTGACCATCTCTTCACTCTGAGAACTCTGATTGAGGATAGCAGGAACCGCCGACAAGAGCTGTATTGTTGTTTTGTGGATTTCGCAAAAGCTTTCAATGATGTGCCTTGGGACAAGTTGTGGGACAGATTGAGGCAGTTGGGGACCCCAATCAACCTGCAAAATGTAATATATAGGTTATATGAAGCAGTACTTTATAGAGAGGGTACTTTTTGGGGTACACCCTTTTAGGGTAGACAAGGAAGAGTCAGGCCATGGGGTTGCGCCATGTGGCAGTTAGCTAATATATTCAGATGTTGCAACATGTGCAATATATTGAGGTCTAATGGGTTGCGCCCCCATGGGGTATCCTATGCCGATTGTGACGCTCCCTGTTCCGTATACGGTGCTCCACCGTATACTTTGTCGAGTATCCCCCATCGGATGCCCTCGCCATCGAATGGGCCCATTCGTCAAACTCAAGTCCTGGAATGGTCAGGACCCCAAGCCGAGGAATGAAGGTGTCGTTCACCCTTCCTCAACGGGCTCCTATACAGTGGAAGCATAAAACATACGCAAGCACATAGCATATAAACAAATTGAACTACCTCAAAGGGTAGCAAGATCCATCCATCAACATAGTCACTCCAACAAGCATCTAACAGATACTACACATAAGGCGGTTCCTACCCCGGTCCAGACTCGTTTGGGAGTTTGACTGACGGTAAAGGCTCCAAGAGAGAACGAATCGAGTTATGGCAATGACTTGGGCTGGCATATAGACAATGGCTAGGGTTGATCACTCCATCCCCCTCTCCTGTTCATCCTATGCAGATAGGCGGGGACAAATTCTGAGGTGACTGTATCCGAAAATGTTGTCTCTTGGTATCACCCAAGGGGACTACTCCAAATTTCATCTCCCTGGTCTGATGAGGCAGGAGGAGACGAATCTCCTCCCGTGGTATGATAAATCTTGGGCGGCTAGAGTGTCGTGATGGCACATGCCCTTACTCGACTTACTCCCCTGATGCCTAGCCAGGACGGCACCTGCTACTAGGTGAGTTAGAGCGACACCTAACCCAGAGAGTGTCGAACCCATACTCGGACCTCATAAAGTGACCGTATAAGCATAACCTGCTATAAGGACCCCTGTAGCCTTGCCTAGCAGGGTCCTGTCTCTATTCATCACCATACCCCGTTATTTGGTGTTCAATCGCCCCATAGTCCACCTAGCCAGGTGGGCACTATGCACATGCTGAATTATAATGGGAATTATAGGAGCTAACTAGAAGCATAATCTACAATAGGCTTCTAAGTCTCTACCCCTCTTCCTAATACACAAGAGGTTCGAACAAGAGATCAACCTCGTCCATTACATAACTTGATAACAAGAGAATAATCACCTAATATTAATCATACAATGTAACTAACACTTAGGGTTCATTGATTAGGATTCGAGATCGTATCTATGGTTTTAGGATAACTCTACTGGAAATACAACATGCTAACTCAATTGGAATACTAGATTCTAGGTGAGTTAGCTAACTATCTACTCAAAATACATGTTCCAGATGAACTCCCACCTGCATCTGGTGTCTCCATCCTCCTCAGATCCTTTAATGCAAGTGCTCCTCAAGCTGCTATGCTATCACTCCTGTTGCCGCTCCAGAACATGCTCTCGTCGCAGAAGATTCTTGAATCGGAGCTTTCGCGATGATTCGGGATTCCGGCAGAGGGACGAGCGAAAAGCGTGTCAGGGTTAAGGTTTGGCTATAAATAGTTAGGTTTGGTTAAACACGCTTTGCTCCAATAAGACGTTGCCATGTTGCAATACACCTCAATAAGGTGAATGTTCATGTGGCGATTGGTATCCATACCTATCGCCGCACCATCTAGGTATAGTTTGATATCACATGTACAAGTCGTCATATATAGTGACGTGGCCATAGAGTATGCGTATTCATACCGTATATTCTTGGGGAACGTCGCATTCTCCCCTCCTTAGCTTAATGTTGTCCTCAGCATTGCGCTAAGGTGACAAACCTGCATCAACGTGATACAAGACAATTTACTTATACAATTTATTGTCATATAAACTTTCGACATATATTAATTCGAACTATAGTTGTGAAGGCTATCACATACAAAATTATATAGCTGCACAAGTATATCAAGTTTAACATAATTAAGAGCCTCAAGTTTAACAAAATACTAAGAACTCCTAACTATGTCGTGATGCGCTCTCTTCTGCATCTGTCTTATTCCCTCAGTAGCCTGCATAAGTACATCACATTAGTTTAATTATTAATTTGTGGTTTTAAAGGTCCAACCCCCTATTAATTACATTATGCTAACCTATATGCAATTAACATGCTCGATATACCCTATCATGTGCCTATCCCTATCCTAGGACACGTACATACCTAATTAACCTATAGGCTTTAAGTCGTGGTCTAGGGAACATGGACTGATTGATCCTATCCTCGTCCATGACTACCTGCCTGACTTAATCTATAGGCTTTAAGCCGTGGCCTTGGGAACATGGACGAATTGATCCCATCATTGCCCATGACTACCTGCCTGACTTAACATATACGAAGGTGAATGCATACACTCCATGTTGAATGCATGCAAGTGCTTTCGCTACACTCATATTCTAAAAATGCTAAATCATGGCCTAAGGAACATTTTAAGATGATCCCATCATCGCCCTTGATTCAGCCTACCCTCATCAATGCGTGGGTTCATTGCATAAAGAACATAGATAAATGATTCCATCATTGTCCATGATCCCATGCATTTCGCTCAAGGAAACTTAACAAAAATAGACAAATGCATGCACTCCATGCTGAATGCATGCACTCACCGCTTCATTCGTTGCTACATCGTGCAACGCTCTACAGAGCAACTGAGAAAGTCCCTCGGCTACAGTAGTGAGGAGAACTGGGAGGACAACCTCGCCTAAACGAGCAATAAGACTATTGTCCAACACGCTAAGGACCAATTGAGAAATGGGGCCAGCGGACAGCCCTGCCTAATGTCCCTTTTCTACTGTGAAGAACATTGAGGGCTGCCCTTGAAAAAGTATCACGGCTTTAGCGAATCTCAATAGTTTCCAGATAATGGAGGAGGAGGAGGCACCAAAACCCAGTCTGATACCATGATACAGCGAAGGAACAACCACGAGATGCTATCATAGGCTTTTGCAAAATCCAGTTTGAGGTACACTACTGTCTGACTAGTTTTCCTTGCCCCACGCAACAACTACATTATCCAAAATATGTCTGCCAGGCAAGAAAACAGTTTGTTCTTTACTAATTGCAAGAGTCAAAATCTTCTTTGACTTTTATGCATGTGCCTTCATATGTTGGATGCTCATATGGACAAAACCTACCTCTGAATTTAACTCTAAAGCTAAATTGTCAATATAGAATGTCAAGTCAGTGTCCATGTAAAAGAATACTCTTGCTAATTTTGCAACCACAAATTTAAGCTACGTTTGTCTAATCATGTGTGCACAATTCTACACCAAGGGTTTGGACAATAATTTATTCAGTTGGATGTGGATGCTCCGAAGTATTGGACGGCAAACACCATATATCTTATAGAGACAACACATTGGTAGACTATGTTTAATATATCTTTGCGAGATGGTGTTAATCAACAAACCAAAGGAAGCAAATTTTGTAATACATATGCAAAAAAATAACCTTACCCATAATGCCATAGTCTCTGAAAATGTAATTTAGCATAGAACATAAATTCTGAACAAAACCACTTCTTAGTGTGCAAATCTTCACGTCTTCAAGTCCGTATATAATATTCTTTCCTAAAGATACACGGTTAGCATTTAGTTGTTTAAAAAGCTCAAACACATGTTGCATTTATAATGTCCAGGAATCATTAGGATTCATGACGAAAACATATGCTAGATAAATAGACGTTAACTTTCCCCACTAACATTTGTTGCACTTTTTCCAACTAACATTTGCTGCAGAGATACTAATACCAATGTTTTTAAGTGTCTGCACAACCTGTGGATCAAAGATGTCACTCGTCTTCTCCATAAACATGGCTTGATGTTGTCAATTGTATACTTTCATGTATTCAACTGCATAGATTTTGCTAGCTCATATTCTCGTTGTAATTTTCCCTCTCATTTTCAATTCCAAAGCCTTCATCTTGTTATGCTTTTACATGCGATCTTTTGCTTGATGGCTGAACACTACTTCTATTTTCAATTCCAAAGCCTTGCTTCGAACCTACTTCCCACACATGCCAAGCAAAATCTTAGCATTTATGCTGCACCTAGTTTTATTAATAGGTCTACAAGAATTTTCCTACAATTGTAATGCTCTGAAAAGTTTGCCTTTGAATAAGACCACCTAGTGACTAAAACATCGATTTTCAGAAATGAAAACATTAAGCCTCATGAAAAACGCTCCAACATATCTAAATAACCTGAAACATCTATCATTAACATTAATGAACAAGGGTTTCTTTGAGGTAGTATTTGGTAGAACATTAATATTGTTCATCTCCAAGACAACTCCAGGACTGCTTACTGAAATGTCTACATCATTAACAATGTTGGTCATCTCCAGGACTGCTAAGCATGTGGACGCCTTCCTGCTGTATTTAGGTTTTGAATATTGAAAGAGATTACCATAGTATTTCTTGTGGCTTTAGAAACATTCTAATTCCTTGTAATGTGCACATGCAGACAAAAAAAAAAAGCTAGCATGAAATTTCACACATGCTTTCAGAAAATAGCTATAGAAATAACTCCGCCTGCTAAGTAAATCACAAAGAATACTTGAAATACCTGAGAAGCAAAAGAAGAGGAAAGAGAAAATATGGACCTATTGTTCATTTCCAATACACTGTGCTGCAAAAGATTTTTGCTTTCCAAACACATAACATAGAACGATAGATGTCAATTTTACTGAAATCTTCACTTAATATGATTCCACAATGAAGCAATGCGATATGTGCATTGCAATGCGATATGAGCATCGATCCAACTTTAGATCGTCTATATGAGGTATCCTACTGTTAAATATAGAAACAAAAAGCTTGTGGCAACTCCCAAAGGAACATAGCAGACTTTATCGTAGTCATGCTAACAAGGATAAATGAGAACATATCCGCCTCACAGTTTAATCTGCTCCGCAGCTACTACACAGAACCACAATTCACTATATCATCTTGCCAACACTCCCAAATTAACTATCACTTCACAAGAAGAACCCAGACCCACAATAGAAAAAGACGTTGTCTTTGCACTAGGCCAATTCTCCAAATCTCTAACCGGCCACATATCCACCCTCCAAATCGAATACTTGTAGCATATCCAGAAAACTCAACCTCCAGCCCTAGGGTTTGCCCTTCCAGCAACCGAAAACGGAGTAACAAGACTCAATATGATATATTGAGCTCAGATTTGCTTTGCTGAACTAATTGTACAAATCTACATACTACTATACTTTCCTAAAGACCCAAGGCAGACATCAATCAGGCTAGCGGCATTTATGCTATGCCCCTAGTCTGGGTTTGACATGAGAAATTGCAGTAGATACAAAGAGTTTTGTTAAATATGGCATGCAGATTCATGAGAGAATTTAACTTGATTCCTAAAGGAGAATATAAACACAGAGATGACCAAAATAAGCTACGTTGTATTCAGAATTGGAAAAGTTATACAAGGAGACGGTGCTCAAAATAGGCTGTCGCACCGTCATGCTACAATTGAGGAACTGCCTTCAATGACCATGCAGCAGATACCTAATCATAACAATCACAACTTGAAGATGACGTGTACATATATTTCCAATACTCCCCCTAAGTTGTGACTTGGTTTGAATCCTCCTGTATAACCACTTGCTTGAAAGAAACAAGACTGCAAACTGAAACTGAAACTGGACATAAAACAAATGCAAGTACAAAGCAAGAGGATGCTTCATAACACTAAAACTGAACTTCAACTTGAAAATGAATACAAAACAAGATGATGCTTTGTACCTTTAACCTGCTGCTGCAGTACAAACCAAAAGAAACGTTTCAGATTTTCACCATGCCCATCTCCTCGAGGCACTCATTGTGCCTTTTCTTTCCAAGGGGTTTAGTGAAGACATCAGCTGTCATAAGATGAGTTTTCAGATGCTTGATCATGATTTTGCCCTCTTCCACCTTCTCTCTAGAGAAATGAAATTGAATTTGGATATGCTTTGCCTTAGAGAAGTTGCTCGGATTCTTAACCAAACTCACAGCTGCTTGGTTATCATTGAAGATCACAGAGGAACAGTCTGTTCTGCTCCTATCTCCTTCAACAGCCGCCTTAACCAGATGGCTTTTTTTGAAGCTGCACAAATGGCCATATACTCCGATTCGCATGTGCTCACAGCAGTTGCTTTTTGCTTTTTACTGGACCAGCTAACTACTCCCCCTTGCAGCTTGAAACAGAAGTCGGTGCGGGATTTCCTAGACTCCAATTCCCCTGCATAGTCAGCATCAACATAATCTTGCACGAGAGGGGGTCCATGGTCTTTGGTGTGGCAGATGCCAAGGCCTATGGCAGACTGCAAATAACGAAGAATGCGCTTCACTGCCTGCCAATGAGAGGCATGAGGGTTTTCCATGAACTGGCTGACTGTAATCACGCTTTCAGATATGTTTGGATGGCTGCAGACCATAACATGCACGAGGGAGGCCACTATACTGCGATAGGGCAGTGCAAGCATTGTATCTTGGGAACTATCATCACGTGAAAATTCAGCACTATTTGGAACAACAGGGGTACTTACTGGTTTGGCATGAACCATGTGGCATCGGCGAAGCAAGGAATCAATGGCTTTGGACTGATGAAGTAGGATTGTCCCTTCACTGGAATTGCGAACCACCTGCATCCCTAAGAAATATTTCAGCGGACCCAAATCAGTCATATGAAACTTGTTGGCAAGACTTGCCTTGATGTGCTTCATCATGTCAGCATGATTGGAGGCCAAGATGATATCATCAACATAAAGCACAACTATGAGAAGAGAGGAGCCTGACCTCTTAAAATATATGTTCCAGTCCGCTTCACTCCTTGTAAACCCTTGTCATGTGAAGAAGGAGTGAATTGTTTTATACCACATGCGTGGAAACTGTTTGAGTCCATAGATGGCCTTTTTCAGCCTGCATACTTTGGATTCCTGACCTGATACACAATACCCTTGAGGTTGCTTCAAATACACTTCATCATTGAGTTTTCCATGAAGAAATGCAGATTTCACATCCATCTGCTGAAGGTCTAGGTTCCATTTGGCAGCCAAGGCCAGCACAACTCGCACTGAGGTCAGCCTTGCCACTGGAGCAAAGGTTTCGTGATAGTCCACGCCTGCAATTTGAGAGCAGCCTCTAGCCACAAGGCGGGCTTTATACCTGGATACCCGATTGTTCTCATCAAATTTCAGTCTGTAAAGCCATTTACTAGAGATGGCTTTTCTGCCGGGAGGAAGATCACATAGTTCCCAAGTCTGATTGTCAAGGAGAGATGCATATTCCTCGTCCATATCAGTCTTCCATTGTGCATGGTCAGGGCCAGTGACAGCTTCGTGATAGGTGGAAGGCTCTTCAATAGATGCATTGCTATGAAGGGCAATATATGCTGAACTGCGGGGCTTCCTGCTCTCAAGATAAGCCAGCATTTTATCAGTGGGTTTAGGGGCTCGGGCAGACCTTCGGATGAGGTACCTCAGGCTCCGCATCCTTGACATCATCTCCTTCATCTCCTTCAGATTCAGGCTCAGAAGGCAGGTCCATTTCTTCAAGGAAGGTATTACGTTGGTCCTCATCATGATCCATATCAGACTCAGAGTCTGTTTCTTCCATTTCAGCTATAGTTTGCAGCGGACCAGACTTGGAGACCTTTTCATTTTTACCAATGCTGAAATCATGTTCGTCAAATGCCACACTTCTGCGAACAATCATTTTCCTTGAAGATGGGACATACAATTTATACCCCTTAATGTCATCGTTGTAAGCAACAAACATACATCGAATTGCCCTGGCTGATACCTTACCTGCTCTTCGTTCAGCTTTTGTAAGGTGTGCATACGCCGTGCATCCAAATATCTTCAACCCCTCTACTGTAGGCTTGTTCCCTGTCCAACATTCTTCAGGAACACAGTTCAAAACAGCCTTGGTGGGCACCCTATTCAAGATATACACTGCTGTATTAACAGCTTCAGCCCAAAACTTATGGGAAATGTCCTTTGACAAAATCATGGAGCGAGCACATTCAAGAACAGTGCGGTTTTTCTGCTCTACTACTCCGTTCTGCTAGTGTTCATGAGCCACAGATGTCTCATGATGAATTCCACAACACTTTAAGAAAGTATCAAACTCGCCGTTGACAAATTCTCCCCCTTGGTCAGTCCGGACAGTTTTAACCTTCCTTTCAATGAAATTTTCAGCCTGAGCCTTCCATTGTTTGAAATTCGCAAATGCATTAGATTTATATGCCAGAAATTGAACCCAAATTTTCCTCGTGAAATCATCAACTATTAGCAAAAAATACCTTGATCCGCCAATGGATTTCACCCGAGCAGGCCCCCAAACATCCATGTGCACAATGTCAAGTGGGTTTGCAGCTCTATTGCTCTTTCTTTTCGGGTAAGGCTTCCTGCTAAGCTTCCCTAACGCACATCCTTCACAAATTCCAGAGGGGGACTTAACTTTGGGCATATCCTTCACAAAATTCTTTTCCTTCATTTGCTTAAGGAGTTGGAAGTTCGCATGGCCAAGCCTTTCGTGCCAGATCTGATTGCTATCTGTGCATTGTGCATTGAGGGCAATTGCTTGCTCTTTACACCAATTTAGCTTATAGAGTGCTCCATCACAAACTCCTTTAGCTATGATGTTATGATGCTGCTCTCAGATTAAGCACTGCCCGTTGCCAAAGGTCACAAAAAGACCTGCATCATCGATTTTTGAGATAGACAATAGATGTACTTCTAACTCCGGCACATACAACGTGTTTTGCAGATGGACATTACCCGTAGGCAGTTCAAGACGTGTTGCTCCAGCACCTTTAATTGACAAAATTCCCTTGCAGATTTTCACTTTTCTGCTGCTAGAGAACTCTTCAAGTGACTCAAAGAGATCTCGCCTCCCTGTCATGTGGTCGCGGGATCCTGAATCTAGATACCATTTCCCTGGAGATATCTCAGCAATCATTCCATGATGCCATGCCTCATTCTTTTGTACAACCCATGTACATATCTGCCTAATACAGTGGAGAATCCACAAGGCATATACCTTCATCACATGTAGAATTGACCAGCTATTTCTTGTCTCCAATGTCTCTTTGTTAGCAATGAAAGCTCGTGTTACAGAAACAAAAGAGTCACTGCTGGAACTATTCTTTGATTCATCTGAAGAATTTGCCTGCTTACATGCCTTATGACCATGGGCATATTTCTTCTTCTGTTTCTGCTCATCCTTATCAGATTGTTTATGCTTTCTTTTCCTTCGATCTGGCTCACTACAGTCCTTAGCAATATGCCCGAATTTGTTACAGTTGAAGCATTTCTTGTTTTCCTCAGTTTTTCCTACTAGTGCTTGCCCATCTCTTGATCCACCAATATGTTTTCCTCCTGCTTGGTTGGCTTCTTCCATGATGATTTGTTGGCATGCCCACTCAAGCTCAACATGCTCGGATGAGCCTATGAGATTCTTTACACTGTTATAGGATGTTGGCAGTCCTAGTAACAGAGCTCCTACAATAAGATCATTGTCAAGACCTTTCTCCATACCTTGCAGTTGAAGAGCTGCTGCCTTTACCTTGGATATGTACTCTTCAACTGATGAGCAATCCTTTAACTTAGTTGTGAATATTATGGAGTATAGATTTGCTTGCTGGGAGAAATGTTTCTTCTTGTAGATGCTAGACAATTGCTCCCAAGCTGCTTTAGAGCTCTCAGCTGCTTCTACTTGTGCAATGAGAGTATCATCCAGGTATCGCATCATGCGATTCCGTGCTTCCCAGTCTTTCTGCTTCCACTTAAGCAGAGCTTGCTTATCAGTTTCACTAACTTTTTGATAAGCTTCCTTCTCACTTGATTCATCCTTGCTGCTCCCTACAGTGATTCCCTTCACCACCTGTGCAGCCGTGAGATGCTGTGCCTTAGCACATTAGATCGTGGCTCATCTCCTGAAACCACATGCCAAAGACCTTTCTCCGACAGCTTCCCTCGAACCTTGATGAATCAATAAAACCCATTTGCATGCATTAGCTTCTCAATTCTTCCCATTCCCTTCTGCTTCTTCTTTGATCAAACCGTTCACCCACAGTGGACGAACCGCTCTGATACCATAAAGGAGAACATAAACACAGAGACGACCAAAAGAAGCTACGTTGTATTCAGAATTGGAAAAGTTCACAGAGACGACCAAAAGAAGCTACGTTGTATTCAGAATTGGAAAAGTTATACAAGGAGACGGTGCTCAAAATAGGCTACCGCACCGTCATGCTACAATCGAGGAACTGCCTTCAACGACCATGCAGCAGATACCTAATCATAACCATCACAACTTGAAGATGACGTGTACATATATTTCCAATAATTCCTTGTACTTACCTAAGATGTCCAAGCTCGGCTCCAAAAACACACAGAAAAATAGGTCTGCGTAACAGAGTGAGCCTTGTCACAGCTCCCTGTCTGATTAATCTCTGAATATCTGCAAGCAAAAAAGAAACATATTAGACCACAAAGATCTATAAAGATAAACAGAAGCACTAAAGAAGAGCAGAGCTATGGCGCACGCACTTAGATTCGTTTCTTGTGTCTATGTTGTTGTCTCTGTGCTACGTAAAGTTCGGTTAGGTGCAATTCAGGCCCCTTGCCCAACCAGGATGCGACACGTGGCAGGAATTCTAAGGAGGAATGTAAGTAGATTTTGCAACTGCTGTTTTCGATGGATTTCTGCTGTTTTACTGAATGATTTCCAAGACTTAGGAGTTTTTTTTGGTCTGAAGTACACCTAACCGACCTTCACGTAACAATAATCACCTTCTAGTTGCAATTCCACTGTGTCAGATGCGCCTCCGCGCTAACGCGCGTCGGCACATCTTCCACAATGGAATTGCAACTAGAAGGTGAATCGTGATGCAAAGAAGTTGTAACAGCTACGTGAATATACAATGGTTGTATTTGTGTGAGACATTATTATTTTTGTTGTGCGGCACCATGATTCCAATCGACACCATTGGATTTAGCCACTGTTTTTTATGTGAAAATCTTGTTTGGATTTAGCCACTGTTTTTATGTGAAAATCTTGTTTGGATTTAGCCACTGTTTTTTATGTGAAAATCTTGTGGGCCGCACATCTGGAATAACTAGGGTGATATTCTGACAATCAACGGCTGTAAAACAACCTCACAATAAATGCGACAAAAAATGTTGCATAAAATATAATGCATATTGAAACCCTTAATGCATATTGATCCCTCAAGAAATGAGGGCTAATAGATTTGCCTAGTGTTCTTTAAACATGCTAGTAGATTCGCTAGTGTTTCTTTTTCATACGACACTATTGTTCCCTTTTTCATACGCCACTCTGAAAGCCTTCATAGCTTACACTCCATATAAATAAGAGCTTATGTGCACCAACTAAGCCCAAATAGCAAGTAATGACATGGCAAAAGCCCCTCCTAGAAGGGATGCATAACCCAAAAGCTGCCGATATGTGCTTTTGATAAAATCACCACTAAGGAATTCAGCGGCAATGAGGTCTACCAGAGCCATATACACAAGTATCCCCCCAGATATGGAGTCAAATACACCTTCTACAATGAGTGCCGTGGGGCTATTCTCATTATAAACACTTGCAATTCCAATTCCTATTGCTATCCCTATAGGGGTAGTGAAGGAAAAGAATAATCCCATTGTTGAAGATGCAAAATGACCAAATCCACCCTACAAGTAACAAAAATAAATTCAAATTTGGAATGAGTGGAATTTGATTTGAACCGAATTGAGTTAAAGGATAAGTGATGGAACGCCTACAATGGAAATACATCCTCCTAGTGCCAACCCTTCGAAAAACTGATGGAAACAAAGTGCAGCAAGTAGAGGCCGAATGGTACAAGGGCTTTGAGAAGCACCAAGTGATATTCCTATGATGATGGAATGGGTTATAATGCCAAGCTCCAACACTACAAGAGAATGATTACTAAACGTCAGAAAATTCGTCAGAGGGTCTAAATCTACTGGTCAAATGTAAAACTGACTAATAATGTGACTAATACACTGACCAAAAATCTGACTATTAAATCTGACTAAAAGCCTGACTATACAGTTGACTAATAGCTTCCTGTCGAATTAGGTGACTAATACTCCGACTAATTAGATGACTAATATGATGCTTAATGAGATGACTAACAAATTGACGAGCACCCTGACTAATCATGTCTAACTAATGTAATGACTATTATTCTGACTAAATGTCTGACTAATAATCTAACTAATTGACTGACTAATAACCTGACTTTAAGTCTGACTCTCAGCCTGACTAATTATCTGACTAAGTATCTGACTAATATGTTGACTATCTTGTAATATTCGTCAGAACACTAGTCATGACTCATATCTATTATAGTAAATGTCCCTCCAGAGTTTAAAAGTCTAATGTTGTATAATGTATTAACAATCTAGAATTTCTCTTTTATCCAACATCATCTCTATAACTTATTCCGAACGTTTTCCTAATATGGGAGAGACCACGTTTCACCAACTCCATTGCGCGGGGAGAATGGTTGGTAGTAAATTTTGTGTGTGTATAGTTTGTTTCTCATATCACGTAACTTTAAACTTGAAGGCAATTAGAGAATATATTTATATATATATCATACGAGCATAAGGAAATACATACTTTAAAAAAAGGTGTAAATTATAATACATATAGAACACAACAAGATAAAAATGTGATCTCTATTCATTTGTCATGAAATCCTCATCCAAGAAATCATGTTGTATATCATTCCATTCATCGTCAT
>JAANSK020251552.1:0-13204 GCA_011763485.2 Isoetes engelmannii
CACTGCATGAGATTGTGCCAAGTGTCACACATCCATGCAGATTCCAAAAGGTTCCAAAAGGTTTCAAAAGGTCCAGGCCGCTACCACATATATATAGAAGTTGCAGAAAGATAATATCACAGGAACATGGTTAGTGCACTTGGCTAAAGCATGTTATTTGCAACCATAAGGTTGTGAGTTCAAGTCCTGCCTTGCACAATTACTTTTTGTATCCGTGTACTTTTTGTATCCGTGTGATGATCATCCTTTGTACATACCAATATAATACTTGAATACTGCGTATGATCATCACAGTGCTTAATCAATATTTAGGCCTTGCCTTGCCCCATTTTTCTACGAAGTCTTTTTTACAAGTATTACAGCTTTAATGCATCTGATCATATTGTGGCTTCAGAAACAGCATCGGGGGCTTGTAGTGATGTGGTCTGATAAGCTAGCTTGTTCCTTTCCTTATTTCTTTCTTCTTTTGAATCAACTGCTATGCTTGTTTCTTTGTTTCTTCCGGATGAACTGTGGTTATAAACTGTACCTGAGAGAATGCAATCCGATATGATGACGAGATGGCTAAGCTCTCCTCTGATCTGCTGGCTCTTATGTCTGAGAGCCTAGGTATGGATTCAAATCACTTAGCTAATATTTTCGGCAAGAATGCCTTCTTAAAGCTGGTTGTGCATTATTATCCCCCTTGTCCAAACCCAGACTTGGACCCCATAATTGAATTAAAGAGCCATGCAGATGTGTCTGTTTCATAATACCTCTCAATTGATTGGAGAAACGACCCATTTATCATATATAGAATGTTCTATCTTCCTTTGCACAAAGCATAATCAATGAACTTTGAGTTTGTATTATCTGATTTACTATGCACATGCTTTTCGCGGTCAGTTATTGAGACATTATACAAGTACCCAATACCTAGTGTTAGGTACTTTTTTAGGTAATTTTATGGTCCCTTATAGACACTTTTTGTGGTAGGGTGTAGCATGCTTATGCCCGTTTATGAATACTTTCACATCTCATTCATTAAATTGAATCCTAAACTGTCTACATCTGAACTGTATAATTTCTGTGTAGCATCTGTATCTTTGTCTGGTTTAAATCCCATTTACTGAATGAAGAATTTTTTAGGGCTCTCTTGAATTCTATTGGTATATATGTCTCCACTGTTTACTCCCCCCTTATAAGTTTCCTGTGACCTATGTCCAACTTGATTTAATCAAAGATCCATTCCCCTCACTAACTGCTTTTGCCAATACAAATCTCTTGCGCTCAGGTGGAATGGCTTACCCCTTGTATGCTTAACTTGTAGTTTTAGACATTTCTGGTATGCAGAATGCAAGAAAGGAGGTGAGGATGTCTTAAAACATGATACTAAAGTTCAGGAGATGCCTATTGACCCTAAAGACATCTCAAAAAAATAATTTGTTAATCAGAACAAGTTACAGGAAATACAAGATCCTTTTTGAAACAAGGTCAATGGAAGTACAAGAAGGATAGCCAAAAAAAGATTCCTAAGGGAGCAACAAGGTGCCAATAAGATGGATCTGATGGCTAAGAATAGAGAAAGTTCTCAGATTGCTCACATAAATGAGACAGACAGGTATAATATCAAGGGGAAGGTCAAAATGTTTGTGTCTCCCCCTATCAAGTCTGCTACTATTGATCTTCACTCAACTCTATATGAGATTGCTACAGACTCGGGTATTCACCTAAAAAATGGGATTTTGAAAAATGATCCTAATTCTAACTGGAATTTGTCTAATTAGATTCCAGCAAAAGAGACGAGAGATTCATTAACGAAGGAAATCCAAACAAAATATTCATTATTGAACAATGAGACAGGGAAAAATGTATAAAGGAAATAATGGCATTAAGGACAAAGCTCATGGAGATGTTGCTGAATGCTCTACCAGAAGGAAAACTCAAGCACTTGATATTGTCAGCTTGCCTTAAGCTTCTGATCGTAAGTCAGCTTCTCAAAGTAACTTTCGACAAAAGGTTTTCTCTCCAGCAAAGAAAAATCCTACTGATGGTCATACTGATGATGTTTCAAACATAAAAGTGTCCAAGGTAGAACAACCTACTAAAGTAACACAGAAAGAGATATCTTCTTCCTCTTTTGAAGATTCTGATGAGATAATTTATTGCACAAACCAATTTGCTAACCTTCATGCAGAACAGATGGAGTTATTGCACTTTGAAAATGAGGCAATTGCTGAGAATCTATGTTCCAGGGATCCACCTCCCAAACAGACTCAGAAAAAAACCATTGCCAATAAAAATTTGAGCTTCATTGATGTCATAGACTTATTTTCTCCAGAATATGATACTTCTTCTCCTACAATTGACCCTGCCATCTTGGATAAAATTGCTGAGCAATTGGCCCCCATTGACTTCAATCAAAAGATGCAAGATACAAATATTGATATTATTAAGACAGAGAAAGAGGATGGTCAGGCTAGGATAGATGCAGTATAGGACAAGGATAACATTGTGGAACTTGAAGTACAGGACAACCTTGGTCGTGAATATGTTCTAGAAACACCTAAGCTTGCAGTCAGCAGAATTTCTGAAGCTGAAGAAAATCCTCCCAGGCAAGTCCTTGGTTCCATCAATATTACATCCATTAATAACTCTAAAGATAATATAGAGTATAAGGATAATAGAGATAATAGGAACTCCTTGGTTGATGATGGAAATTCTCTTATTAACTTACCTATTAATAAGCTTTTTGAGTTTATTCCTGGGGGAGGTCTCTTCTGGGATTCTGATAGTGAGAAGGAGAATGCTTTTTCTGGAGAAAAGAACAACCGGGACTTGGAGTATTACCTTAATAGCTCTGCACCTTCAAATAGAGGATATCAAAACCCCAAAAGAGCTAAAAAGAAAAGGAAAACTATCATTCCTGCTCCCTTGAATGCTCTAGTTAGTAATACTAGAAGCAAACAGAAAAAAGACAAAAAAAGGGTAAAGGAAAAGTTAAATCAGGCACAGATAATCTACCCCTTCTTTTTTCGTCTTGTTCTTTCCTTTCTTCTCTTAAATGAGGATTTTATCTTGGAACCTGAGAGGGATAAAGGGTGCTCTGAAAAAAAAGAAGAGCTATTTCTCAAATTAAGAGTTACAAGGCTGACATCATTTTGGCTCAAGAGCTTCAGTTTCAAAAATTTGAGTGTGCAAACTTGGGAGATTGGATCATTCCAGGGGGATCTTCAATTTGGTTGGAATCAAATGGCACTTCTGGTGGTATCTGCATGATTTGGAAGGACTTGCAAACTGAATATTATTTCAACAGTCCTTCTAGGATGTGGCAAGCTATCATTTTCAACATTAAAGGGAAAAACTTTGGGCTTATCAACATTTATGCCTCCACTAATCTAAAAGAGAGAGAAGTCCTTTGGGTAGATATTAATTAATGTTGGAATTAAAAATCAGCAAATTAATGACTGGTTGTTGTTGGAGATTTCAATAATACTCCTACTTGGGATCAAAAGTTAGAAAGTAAAATTAATATGACCAGACTGGAAAACGTTAGGTAGAGTAGTTTCATTGATGACAATTCCTTGTTGTTAACTCCCTCGTTCTCTGCCAAATATACTGGGTTCAATAAAAGAAAGAATGATGATAGAGTTTATTGTGCTTTAGACAGATTTTACTTGAACATCTCGAATACAAACTTTTGGGATGTAACTAGTGATGAGTCCATCTCCATCTTTGACCATCAACCTCAATTTCGCTGTACCAATCATCAAATCTCTCTTCCTAAGTCTAGAAAGATCCCCTACAAATTCAATTCCAGCTTGCTACAAAATGAAAAATTTTGTCAGCATTTTAGGGATTTCTATACTAATCTGCATAGAGTTTTGGAACACGCTTGGACAAATCAGCTATATAAAGCTAAGATTGCTCAAAAAATAATATTGTTACAACAGATGAGAGATACTAGATTGGCCTTGCAAGAGGATCCCTTATGTAGAGAAAAATTAAGACTCATCTGAAGAGATCATTGAGAGAAAAATTAAGCTCACTGAGGAAATTGAAGCCAAAGGTGCTGCTATTAGATGTAAAATAAAGCACACAAATGACATGGACTCTGGTTGTACTAAATTCTTTTTCAGAGTGGTTAAGTCTAGACAAATTAGAAGCTCTATCACTCAAGTCAATGATGATTTTGGTACTAACTTGACGTCTCAAGATGAGATTGCAAATTTCTTCGCTAATAAATACTCGAGTCTCTTTGCTGAAAATTTGGTCTCTGATGCTCGTTCAGTTGCAAAAGCTAAGCAATTTACTGATCTTATAGATGTCATCGGTCCAAATGATCATCCTAAAATGGATATCTCGCTGACTTACCCCCAAAGTCAAGATGAAGTTCTCTCTACTCTAAAAAGCTTCAAGCGTGGAAATCACCTAGACCTGATTGTTTTCCTCCAGAATTCTTTCTTCATTTCTGGGATATTATGCAAAATGATTTTATGGCCTTCATAAAAGGTTTCTGGACTGCTAAATACCTTCCATCCTGCCATTGCTAGTGGCTTTATTTCTGTTATCCCTAAGGTTGTGAGGCCGCCAAATTTCTCTGACTGGAGACCTATACACTTAACAAATGCATCCTACAAAATTTGTGCCAAGCTTATTGCTTCCAGAATAAAGGATTATTTGCAGAATTGTATCAGCAAAAATCAATGTGCTTTCTTGCCTAATAGATTTATCCTAGAAAACTACATTGCTGCTATGGAAGGAATGCATTGGAATAAAATGTCCAATCAGAATTACATCATGCTCAAGTTAGACTTTAAAAGAGCATTTGACATTAGATGGGCTGTTATTGAGTATGCTTGGATAAAGCTAGGATTCCATCAGAATCTTATTCAGCTGATTATGGGTCTGAATCAAAGATCCAATTCTGTTGTAATTGATAGTGGATCTCCAAGCCCTTTTTTCTCTATGGCTAGAGGAGTTAGATAGGGTTGCCCCCTTACTCCTTATCTCTTCATTGTGGTGGCTGAGCTCCTAACTAAGGTTGTCAAGCACTTTTAAGACAACAACAGTCTTGTTGATCTTAAGCTTCCAAATTCGAGTGATTCCTTGTGTATCCAGCATTATGCAGATGACACTTTCTCTTTCTTGAAGAATAACTCTAAGAATGTGAATTTTTTTCTGGATATTCTTAATCAAATCAGTGCTGCTTCTGGAGTTTATTTAAACTTGGATAAATGTGTTATTATTGGAGACATTGCATAAACTCATATTGCAGGCATCAAAGTCCATTGAAGCCACTAAGCTGTTGCGTAAGCCTTTATCTCTTGACAGTAATCTCACTGGTTTGTGGTCTCCTATTGTTGAGAAAATTCGTGTCAAGCTTCACATGTATAGGAGCTTTCTATCCTTAGCTGGTAGAACTGTCATTGCAAATCAAGTCCTTACAAGTTCTCATATCTATTTCTCTTCTACCCTGGTTGCTCCTGCTACTGTCTACAGGCAAATTGAGAAAAAAATTATTAAAAAATTCATTTGGAATGGAAATAATATGGTGAATTGGAACACTATTACTAGAAGGAAAATGGAAGGTGGTCTGGCTTGTAAAAATCTTCATAAGCAAGTTCAAGCTTTGGCTGGTAAGTTTGTCTGGAAAGCTTTGAATGGTTCTAATAGTACTGCATCTCCTTTCATTAGATACTGGCTCCAAAAAAGCTCACCTTTAGGACACCCTTCTGTGAAGCATAGTCATGGTATTAGAGCAAGGTAAGAACTTGGATTCCCCACAATTTTCTTATGTTTCGTTTCCTTCTTAAGGAAGATATCTTCTTTGAGCATACATCAAATTATCCTTCACTTCATCCTGATAGTGTGAGCTATAAATCACGCTTCTCAGATTTGTGATGTAAGACATGAAAATTAGGGAGACTAAGATTAAATGATGCTTTATGAATAATGGTACATGCTTCTTGGATGTCTTAGGCTATTTTGAGGTATATGCTTCTTAAATTCTTTTGTTAATTGAAAAGCACTGGCAACTAAAGGCAAGTAACTGGACTGATATTGCTTTTGTATGTTTTTAGGTTGCAGAAGAATACACGTTAGCAATTTAAAGAAAGCTGCAAAACATTGTGTTATATCAATTCCTGCCTATCAAAGGAGATCAATAGTAATGCAGACAAAATAATGATGTTTTTACGATGCCCATCATTAATGTTGGTAGCTTCGCAGGTTTGTCCATCTGAAAGTCCTAGAGCAAACCAGTTGTGTTGTTTCAATTGAAGTCTACATTTGCTAAATAATCCATGTTTGCTGAATATAGCTATCACAGTTTTGCCTTACCAACATCAATTTAAAGACAATGCTATATGCTATAATACGTACTAGATCTTCTTTGCTCAAACTTCTGGTGCTTTTCTCAAAACCTCAAAATTGTCCATTAAATCGTCAAAGACATGACTAAATGACACATTATTGCTCACTTCTTTCAATAATGCACAAAATTTACATTTTGAGAGTTCATCAAGCCATCTACATGAGATCAATTGCTATACCAGTAATGCAGACAGAATATGACACGTGTTTTTACGATGCACATAATTATTGGTTGCTTTGCAGGTTTGTCCATCCAAAATGCTAAGTCATGTTGTTTAAATTGAATTGAATTGAAAAATAAAATTAAATCTACATTTTGCTAAATAGTCCATGTTTGAAATTTGTAAAGCTATCACAACTTTACCTTAACAAATTATACATGTATATAGTTAACTACATTTCTACTCCAATAACCTTACCTTACACAACAAATTTGTAAATATAATGTAACAAGGTAAAACATTCACCTATGATAAATAACAAGACCCATATCACTTTACGGCCACGCAAAACTGCACAGATAAACACCGTTTCTACTCAAATCTCTCAAAGACCGATGCAACACTATCTAACGAAGGAGTTAGGTTCTTTTAGACGACATTAAACCTTTGAAAAGTTTGCGAAAGTTGGATAATTACTGCACACCTTTCTCATTGCGGCTACAATATTTACAGTCTCCCAACTTATGCCAACGCTGGCACAATTACTAGTCCATTTAGGATCCAACGGTTGTGGATGGTCGTAACTTCTGAGGGCCTGTAGTTAAGGATATTGGACAGTTATGCCTCTATTTTCTGTGCAAGAAAAGCCATCCATCCATTCAAGAATGGAATCCTACTTTCCAATACGCATTAGGCTAGGCAAAATTGGTTGTATGCATTCATGTCCGAAGTAGGCTAGCCCGTAGGATGGGCATCCTACTTTCCAAGCCAAATTTGCTGGATTACTGCCACGTAACCTAGCCGGCGAAAACAAGGCTCAACTTCAAAGAATCAATCCTGGCCAACGAGGCGATGGACCATGGCCTGTTATTTAAAGGTGATAAGCCTTGCCGCCTGCATATCCAACCAAAGCAATTTGCGCCTCGTGTCGCACCCTCATCTCAACGGCTAAGGTTTCTGCATGGTAGCTCTCTGCCGTCTGTTGCACGCTTGGAAGTCTTCACGGAGACGTACTGCCGTAGGGTTTCCTTCATTAGGGCATTTCTGCTTGTTATTATTCGTTGGTTCGTTTCCTTGCCTGATTCTGCCTGCGGCGCTGTTTCCTGCTGTCTTACCATCTGCCCTTAGCGCCCTTGTTCGATCGGTGATCCTTTTCTCGTCAAAAATCAGCCAGATTTGGTGCATTCGCTGTTCCAGCCTAATTTGGATTCCTTGATTTTGCTCTTCATCTTTTACAGATTGGCAGTTCTTCATATCGAACAGTGCTTTTGTTGACAAGGGAGGTATTTTTGTTAGTTTTCGCTCTTGCAAGTTATTTCTTATTCAAATTTGAGCCTGAAGGCTAGTCTGCGCCGTCTTTGTATCAATATTTTTTATGTCTGAAGCCGTCAGCTCGTGCTTGGGGTTTGTTGGGCTGCTTGGGGAATACTGCCCCACCACACGTAATAGACATAGAGTATCTAGCAATTTTCAGCTTCAGAGAAGCAAAAGCGAAGAAATTTGTAATTGGGATTGCAAAGATTTCAGCTGTGTTGTTGCTGCTTCACTTTTAATTTCCCCTTCGTAGTACTTCCTTTAAATCTTAATAGCTCATCCTTTCTAATAGAGATGGCGCTTCTAAACATTGGAGCTAGCAATCGGGATGATGCCTTTTACAGGTATAAGATGCCAAGACTGGTTACTAAGATTGAGGGGCGTGGCAATGGTATAAAGACAAATCTGGTAAACATGGTTGACGTAGCCAAGGCCCTTGCACGCCCCCCTGCTTATACGACAAAATTTTTTGGTTGTGAATTGGGTGCACAGTCTAAGTTTGATGAGAAAACTGCTACAGCTATCGTGAATGGAGCACATGAAACAGCTAAGCTGGCAGCGTTGCTTGAGATTTTTATAAAAAAATATGTTCAGTGTTATGGATGTAAAAATCCAGAGACTGAAGTCCTTATTACGAAAACACAGACAATCATTTTGAAGTGTGCTGCCTGTGGGTATATTTCTGATGTGGATATGAGAGATAAACTCACAACCTTTATACTGAAGAATCCTCCAGAACAAAAGAAGAGTGGAAAGGAGAAGAAGGCCTTAAGGAGGGCTGAAAAGGAACGGATGAAAGAAGGAGAGCTTGCTGATGAGGAAATTAAAAAAGCAAAGAAGGAAGCAATAAAGAAAAAGAAAGGTCATGAGGATGAGAAGAAACCCTCAAAGAAAAAGCAGTCAGGGTCAGAGGAAGACGAGGAAATATCACCTCTTGGTAGTCAAGCTGACGAGGACGAGGATGAGAGTGATGATGTGCAGTGGCAGACTGATACATCTGTTGCAGCGGCTCAGCAGCGTATTAAAGAGCAGCTGACTACGGCGACTACTGAGATGGTTATGCTGAGTGTAGATGATGATGATGTAGTAGATTCTCCAAGATCTGCATCTTTTAAAGAAAAAACTGGGAAGGCTAAGCTAAAGAAGTCTGGATCTGGCAAAAAGCATGAAGCCAATGGGCACGCCAAAGATGATGATGGCACAGAGCAGGAGTTGAGCATCCATGAGAGTTTGCTGAAGGAGTTTAAGGATGAAATTTTGAAGGGATCAACACCATCGCAGATGGCTTCAATAATTGAAAGCAAGAAGTGTGATCAGCAAGATGTTTTGGTTTTATATGTTCAGGCTCTTTTTGGAGGGATCTCAAAGGGTCTTTCCAAAGAAGTTTTGAAGCGGAAAGCCTATCTAGCAGCTGTTGTGCATGATGCATCAGCACAAGATAGGCTTCTTGTTGCGTTTGAGACATATTTCGCATCTTGCCCTGATATAGGCAAAGAAGTAGCCATTGTGCTTAAGATCCTATATGATGCGGATATTGTTGAAGAGGAGAGCATATTGGAATGGTTTGGTAGGCAGCCTAGCCTCGATCTTAAGGCAGATTTTGTCCGCAAGGAAGCACGGCCATTCATCGACTGGCTTCAGAGTGCTGAGGCGGAATCGGAGGAAGATGAGTAGAGAAACATTGGTATGTGTTCTTAATTGCTTGTCTTTTCATTGTTCCTGACGTATCCCAGTCAGTTTGTGTGGCATCTGAGTTGATTGTATCTTTTCATTCTGTAGTTGGACTTTTCTTTACTCTAATTAGATGGGAAATTTATACGTTCAAACCAAGCAATTGTAACGTTATATCTTTCAGTGCTTTGTGTAGTAGTCAGAAACTCACCTGCTATTGTGTAGTAGTTAGAAACAAATGTGGTTTTCTTCCTGCATTTACTAATATTTGTCTGTTTGTTCGTTAAGCCTTCATAGTGGAAATCCTAGCACGTTGTGTAGTTAAAGGTACTATTTTCCAGTATAGGTTGAGGATCTGGGCTGTTGTTATTTATATGACTGAGAATTTGACAAGTTCTTTGTGTACCTTGTATAAATAGCCGTTGTACTGATAGCATAACCATAGACTTTCTATTCTAGTTGGTTCAACTTCCATTGTAGTTGTATTTCAATCTCTATCGAGGATCTCTTAAAAACCTAATGGGATTGACTGCGCTGCCTGTTTCTGTTTGTAATGTGCAGTCTTTTCTTGTTTGTAAAGAATCTAAGACTTATTGTATCTGTTGTGTTTGCAGTGCTACTGGAGAGCTGAATCTAATGTTAGCAGTTGAATTGAGTCTCTTGAACTAAATCAGATCTTTTGTGGATGTCCTTTGTTGTGGGCTCGGAGTCAGTTTTTTTGAATAATTTCCTTTAACTGGTTTTGGCTATGAGACTTGATATAAGAGACTGAAATAAACAATTTTGTCCAGTCATGTTATGGGAACATATTTGTTGAACTTTCTAATTTGTGGTTTTAAGTACTCGTTAAATCTCCAATCTAGCATGTTTTGGTTGAGGTTGTCTGCTCATTGTTGTTTTGGTTGAATTGCTGGTGCTTATTGGTGTGCTATAGTCTCTGAAACTGGTTATCTAGGATTGGCTCAGTGGCTTATGATTTATGTTGTGCTTATTCGTTTGCTGGTGCTTATTGGTGTGCTATAGTCTCTGAAACTGGTTATCTAGGATTGGCTCAGTGGCTTATGATTTATGTTGTGCTTATTCGTCTGCTAGTAGTCTCTGAATTTGAAATGTCTGGTTATTCATCACTGGTTTTATGAGTTATGTTATAAATTGCTTGTGTGAGGTATCACTGGACTTGGCCTAAAGTTTGTGCACTGCCATGTCTCCCCTGTGGTTTATAATTTACGTACTACGTGCTATAGTTGAGGCAAATGATATTTACCGACTTTTTAATTGCTTCTTGCTAGGGATTATTGAACTTGCTGTTTGTGACAGTGTTGTCGTCGTTAATTTGTTGTGAAATTTGCAAGGATTTTACGACCATTTAATGCTGCTATGTACTTCTTAGCCCAAGTTGCTCATGTACTTTTTAGCCCTCGTTGCCCCTGCTTCTCTGTGAGCAGATCAAATTGCTTGTACTGAAGCAGAAATCGAGGCGGAGGTTTTGCTTCTGGGCCCTTTTGCCAAGCAGAAACCGAAGAGCTGCAGATTTTGTCTCGTTTTCTTCTGGCCTTCGGCAAAAACCGAAGCAGAGTCTTGCCTTTTTTTTGGCCCTTTTGCCAATGTCACCGGAGTCCACTTCCAACAAGCAAATCGTCAGGATAGTTGCCCCAGACTTTTGAGCCACATGGAGGGCTTTTAGAGCCAGAAAAATTTAAGGGAATTATAAAAACGCCCTTGTATTTTGGTTTAATTGTCAAAATGCCCCTGTATTTTAATAAATTATCAAAATGCCTCTGTTTTCTGCCGACCACAGTTTCTACCTTCGTGCCTAGATTAACTAATTCTATGCGCCTGGATTAATTGATTGATTCTATGCTGCCGATTTAAACTCTTAGGGCCTAATCATCAGATTCAAGTAAAGGTACGATCCTCTCTGGTTTTTATTGCTCCCATGAGCTCAACATACCCTGTTTTCCGATTCTTGTAAGAAGCTCTGTAGAGATTCTTTTGATGTAGAGATTCTTCTGATGCAAAGCTGGTTCTCTAGAGTAATTCATCAAGGCGTGCAGTAACAGCTAGAGAAATGGAATAGTTAAGTTTCAATCCTGCCCTCTTCGCTGGAGAATGGAACAGTTAAGTTTCAGTCCTGCCCTCTTTGTTGGGATAATAACCAGTGGAAATAACAAACTCGAAGGCTGAACATGCTTGACCTGGAAGTTGTAACAGATGTAAATTTGACGGATGTTATCCTTGCACATGGAACTGAAGCCGTAGGAACAATGTCAGGTTTAGGAACGATGCATTGAAGCTGGAGTTGCTTCTCGAAGATGAAGCAAAAAGATGGATACCCATGATCGTTGCTAAACCTGACAGAATTCTACAGAGTTAAGGAGATACCTGCGATGGAAATTTTGGAAGCGATGAAAATTTTCGGGCATATTTAGAAACCTGCGTATGGAGATTCGGGCATATGTAGATACCTGCATATGGAGATTCAACTTCTTCAGAAGCTTTCAAGCTTCAAATTCTTCCGTGGCCGAGTCCAAGGCTTTTCTCTGATGCCAAAACAAGACTAAAGGCTTTTCTCTGATGCCAAAACGAGACTATTCGTGGTCTGATTAGGAAGAAACCGTAGAACTTGTGGTCGATTTTTGTCTCAGCATAAAACAGGGGCATTTTGATAATTAACTAAAATACAGGGGCATTTTGACAATTAAGCCAAAATACAAGGGCATTTTTATAATTTTTCCAAAAAATAAACTAGTAAGATTTTTTTTTTCCTACCGTAGTCGCCTTAGGCGTAATTAGTAATACCTTGGATGAAATAATATTTTTGTAGGTATGAGTAAGGTGTTGTCGCATCGTGGGTTGCTTGGCAATAAAGTTGTAAATAAACTAGTTTGTAGCGGAAATGCAGCATTAAAACTCCAGATGTAAGAAGTTACAAATAAACTAGTTTGCAGCGGAAATGCAGCATTAAAACTGCAGATGTAAGAATTTAAATTTGCTAGTGGGTAATCAATGTATAGGGGACTGGAGATTGGGACTCCATTCCCGATTTTCAGGTTGGGTCCCGCGACCGGCGTCAGCCGGGAGTGGGTGACCCGAAAACGGGAATGGAGTCCCCAACCTCCATTCCCCTACAATATAGAACTTGGGATATCTCTTTTTTTTTTTAATCAGAGATTCAGCAACATCACCTCCGTTTGAGATCGGATCTGGCAGTAGGTTCAAGATCTCGTAAGAAAATGGCACAGGATCTGTTAAGAAAACAGGGATTTAGGATAGAGGTTTAGATCTATCAAGAAAACAGAGGCTTAGGATCCGGCAATAGTAGTAATAGAAGTTTAGGATCCGCCAAGAACAAAGCAAAATAGAGGCTTAGTATCCGGCAGTAGTTGTGACGTTCCATAATAATATACGGTATAAATACGTATATTATCTATGCCACGTCACCGATACATGCCGTATATACGTCATGTACCTCGTATACCCATAGACAGTATAGGATACCCTATGGGGCAACGTGCCCTTTGAGCCAATATTGGTATTAAATATACCAATATAGTAACCTTGGACCATTGACTCATAAACATAGTATATTGACATTAAATGCCAATATACTATATTAGACCTTTGCCTTTGTAATATATTGTATGCCAATATATTACCCTAGACCTTTAACATGTATATTGACATTAAAATGCCAATATACCATA
>JAANSK020251563.1:0-13204 GCA_011763485.2 Isoetes engelmannii
TGCCACACGTCAGGCCTGGCAGAACGGAAGCGGGAGAACGGAGGCCGTCGGGGACAGGCGAGGGATCCCGGGAGCAGCTTTCTTTGCTCCGGGATCAACCAGTCCGGGGTATAACTATCTTGCCCCTCGAAAACCACCCTTATTAAGTCGATGGGCCCCCGTGATCGACCACTTGTGAAAAATTCCGGAACAGAATGGATGGATGCAACGGAATAGATTTATGGTGATCGAGGTGGCTCGCGAGACATTTTAGATGGGCCGTTGGGATGTTTACTATCGCAATGACGCTCGCCGGAAGCGGAAGAAGATGATCAGCACCAGGTACGCAAAAAAGATTTGTGTTTAAACAGAGACGACGATTGGGAAAGAGGAAACAAAGGAATGGACGGACCTGTGTATGGGATAATTAGGGTTTGGAAGGAATGAGCTTGGTTATGGCGGCCGTGGGAGAGGGAGGGGACATGTCCGCTAAGGCGGCGCATAAACGTTATGAAGGACTTGTGATGGTTCGAAGCAAGGCATTTAAAGGCAAAGGAGCGTGGTATTGGAGGCACTTGGAACCCATTCTTTTGCAAAATCCTGAAACAGGAAGTCCAAGAGCAGTAAAACTCAAATGCAGTCTATGCAATACCATGTTTTCTGCTTCTAATCCTTCTCGAACAGCGTCGGAGCATCTTAAGCGAGGAAGTTGCCCTAACTTTACGGCCAGTGTTCCAAAACCTGTGCCTTTGAATTGCTCGTCCCCTTCTCCAAAGCCTCCACGCAAAAGAAACAATTCTTCTGTCTTGGCTCTTCCAAGCTCTTCTTCCAGGCCGCCAGTAGTTCTTTCTGGAGGCAAGGAAGATTTGGAAGCTTTGGCGCTTTTGGAAGACAATGTGAAGAGGATAAAAAGTCCAAACATGAATGGAGGACTGGGTTATCAATTTTTGGATAGAGTGCAAAGTGATATGGCAATTAACTTGCTAGCAGAGTGGCTCTATGAATCGTGTGGGACTGTTTCTCTCTCCTGTGTGGAGCATCCCAAATTTAAAGCCTTTCTTCAGCAAGTAGGTCTCCCTTCAGTTAGTGGGAAATGGATTGCAGGAGCAAAATTAGATGCTAAATACTTAGAGGTTAAGCAAGAATCTGAGAAAAAGCTCAAAGATGCTATGTTTTTCCAGCTGGTTTTAGATGGGTGGAAAAGAAAACCAGGTTCAAACGGAGAGGCTCTTCTCAATGTCACCCTGAACCTGCCTAATGGTACTGGGCTTTTCTGTAAGGTCATTTATGTCGACTTATCTTGTCTTTCACATGATGTTGTGGAGAGAACGGTTGAAGAGGTAATTTTAAGCATTGATTCATGCCCAGAACACTGTGTAGGCATTGTTGCAGATCTTGATAAGCGTACAATAAAATCGTTGGAAGATTTAGAGCTGAGATATCCTTGGATGATAAACTTAACATGCCAATTACAGGCATTCACTAGTGTTTTGAAAGATTTTAGCAAGCATCTCCCTCTATTTACCTCTGTCCTATCTAACTGCTTCAAAGTGATCTCCTTCTTTACAAACAAGACAGCGGCTGCAGCATTTTTAGAAAGATACCAAAGGGAGCATCATGGCATGGTAGTGCCATTCACCCCATTACCTGCTGATTTTGTTCAATTTCCCTACCACTTGATGCTCTTAAATGAAGTTTTTCAGATCGCAAGTCCTCTTCAATCAGTAGTAATGGATGAATCTTTTAAGCTTATGTTCGATGAAGATGGACAAGGAAGAGAGGTTATGGACATTCTTGTCATGGAGAATTTTTGGTCTGATTTAAATGCTGTAATGTCATTAGTGAAAATTGTGCGGGAAATAATCCAAGCTATTGAAGTGGATAAGCCCTTAGTTAGCCAGTGCCTTCCCTTCTGGAATGATTTGAGTAACAAGGTGAAACAGTGGTGTGCAGACAGTGAGATGGATTTACGCATAATGGAAGGGATTATTTCAAAAAGATTTCAAAAAAACTATCACCCAGCATGGTCTGCTGCACTAATACTTGATCCTTTGTACCTCGTGAAAGATAACAGCGGAAGGTATCTTCCTCCTTATCAGTGTCTATCTGCTGAACAGGAAAAGGATGTTGATCAGCTTCTGACACGGTTAGTATCCTCAGAGGAAGCTCCAGTTGTGTTAATGGAGCTGATGAAATGGAGATCAGAAGGACTGGAACCCATTTATGCTCAAGCCATCCAGGTAAAAGAAAAGGACATCGCGACAGGAAGAATGAAGCCAATGAATCTTCAAAGTAGAAAACTTGTGTGGGAAAGTACTGAGTTCAAAGTTTTGGCCAAGGTGGCTATAAGGCTTATTTTTTTGCATGCTAGTTCTAGTGGTCTGAAGTGTGATTGGTCACTTTGGAGATGGGCATCCAGATATGGTAACTCTAGCCTTGCTTTAGAGAAGGCAAATAAGATGATTTACATTGCCTCTAATGCAAAGTTAGAACGCAGAGACTTTACCAATGACGAAGAAAAAGATGTGGAGCTATTTCAAACTGGTGAAGAGGAGCCTCCCTCACACGAGTCTCTGATTTCTACCTTGTAAATTGGATAACATATCCTTTCTGCTTTCTTATAGATGAAGGATCTTAAGGCTTTTATGTGAACGACAATTCCCATTTACATTTTTCTGAAGCTTGTTCAATTTTGAATATTGACCCTACAATACATAATGTTGCATCTCTATATACCATCAATGGCATCCAGTGCATTTTCAGTTTCTTGTGGCATCTTAGTTTCAAAGTGAGCGCCTTATTTCTCAACCACTGATTGTAAAGAAGGGTTTAACCAGCCTTAAATAAAGAAATGATCGTAAGAAGGAAAACTTGCAAATTTACGTTTCTCAACTTAGAAAATTATCTTCAGATGTGACTAGTGTGTTAAAGTAGTCACCAATTCCCATGGATGGCTTAACCCTTCCCATGGGTAAATGACTGAAATGCCCCTCACCTCAATCAGAGGTATTTTAGTAAACATACTAATAATTTTTTTTATCATAATCTGACTGTAAATGTGCCATTCAAATGAATTGGAGACAACAATAAGAGCTTTTCAATAAGTATAAGGTTATTTGAATTGAAGTTAGTGATGTAATGTTATGCTCTCTTGAATGCTTAATTTTTTAAGAGCAAAATTTGTTATTATAATTTAATGCTACGATCTTAAAATCAGGTGATATTACACTTATTGAAAAACGCTCATTGTTGCCTGCAATTCATTTGACGGTTCCATTTATATTCAAATTATCACAAAAAAGTTATTACTATCTTCACTGAAATGCCCGTGGTTGAGAGGCGAAATGCCCGTGGTTTGTCTACGATTTGTTTGACGGGTACATTTTCATTCAGATTATCATAAAAAAGTTATTATTATTTTCATTGAAATGCCCGTGGTTGAGGGGGAAATGCCCGTGGTTGAGAGGCATTTTTGTAATTCTACCAAACAATAAGCAAGGGTATTCGGGTAACTTTCCCTATTTTAAACCCACCCACCAGGTTTTGCGCTCAGCCTCGTCAATCTTGGCAGTCTTATGTCATACCAACGGAGCTCGATGCTTTTCACCTGTAATAGGAACACGCAGGGGAAACGTTTTTGGGAAGATGGATAAGTATACATACATGTTCATGAAGCTCTGCTCTGACCATTATCTGCAAGGGCTAATTGTACAGGATGTGTCACTCATGGGAAGGTTTTTTTTTTTTTTCTCTTCATCAGATTATGGGCCCAATGCACTCTTGGATATGAAGAAATCCAACATTCTCCTACAAAGGCTCTTTTGAGCGGATTGAATCTACTGTTGGCTTCAATTGTCCAAAGCCAGCCTTCCTGTTGGAAATGGTTTTAGGGCAAATACATAATGAGTTTTACAGACGGCCTTATTAAGACATTCAAGCACATCTTTTACGTCCCGATCTAGTTTCTAAAAGTTGATTAGCCACCAAGGCCAGGTATGGCTGGAGACTTCCACACCATGGAAAATTATCCATTTCTCTCCCATAGAAACATAGAAATAGCATCAAACATATAGCAAGGCAAAGGTGGACCTCACTACTGCAAAGACAATTTGTAAAAGACTTCCTTTTAATCTCCATCCCTTCATTGTTGAGATCACCAGAGCATGGCTGTAATTCTTACAGAGGCCTGAGCTCATTCAAACTGGCCATCAATAGGAATCAAACATCTGAACTATCTGTCAAGGTGGAGTTGCCATTGTATTCAGAGGTCAGACATGAACACCGTATATATCATCTGGGACGTGGTTAATCCGGACAAGCCCTCTGGTAGCTGGGTTCTATTACTTATTTGCTCTAGGTTGGTTACTAGCCTTTAACTATTCTTTTGTACGAGTTTATTTGGTACTTTTCGTTAGGTTTGTCATTGGGACCAGTGAGGCAATAGCTGCAATTCTTCCTCTAGTAATGGTATGTCTTTTGCAGTGGACGTCCGTATATGGAGTCCGGGATTTGGTATTTCTGGAGAAATCAGCACGGGTATTTTCGGACGCAGGTGATCAGCCATGCTATGCACATCCGCGATCCATCCATCTCGACCCATGCAGGGCATGGGATATGAACCGCACGGTTCAACCCCGTTGTGGCCACATGCGAGGTCCTTTACGTACCCTGTTTTGCAGCATCCCCTGTACTGGATCTGTCCAGGGGCATTTAATGCAGGGTGGTATTTCCAGCCCAAAGGTGATATGTTATTTCCAGCCCAATTTAACGAAATTGGCCATACCAGTCTGTTATTTGCACTCCCAGTCGACCATTTTTTTTGTCATCTTCAAAATGGGAGCAGAGGGAGCGCCTGGGATCGGACCAGACATGGAACAAGAGGATCAGGCACCACAGAGGGCTGAGCGCCTCATTTCTGAAATCTTACCACACAAGATATCTTCTGTTATCTGCAACGTGGAGGGTTGTGCGCCTCATTTCCAAGCTTACTTTGAGCAAGGCATTGTCAATCATGGATTGGCATATTCACATCTAGAAAGTGAGTCTTGAGAAGCGCCTTCAATCAAGTTTTGAAGCTTGTTAAAGGGATTGAATATAAACATGATGGAGTGGCCATGTAGAAAGCAGAACTTGAGGCAATGGCTAAAGAAGCCAACACTGTTATCTATGCTGCAAAAGAGATCTATATCAGGCTAGTGTCCTGGATCAAGTATTGATGCTTGCAGACAAGTAATACTTGGTTTTAACAAGACTGAAGCAAGAACATCATGGCAAGCAGCTGCACAAACATTGGCGATCTTAGAAATGATGACGTGCGTCTGAATCAGGTTTTTACTTGATGTTTTAAAAATATAACAAAAACAAGGGTAAAGGGCTAGTTTAACTAGTTTTGCATCTGTTGCAGAGAAGTTCTACTTATTGTCATGCGTTTAAAAGGTTTAGAATTATTTGTGCTACTACGAGAAAGTCTGTCCTCCTACTGCGAGAAAGTATTTTTATTTGTTGTTTATATTAAGTTCCTTTAATTTGTCTATATTGAACTTGCTCTTCGGCAATCTGAAAGGTTTTAAACTGGAAGTTTCTCTACTCCTTATACTTTCTGAACTTCTAAAATGCTTTTTTACGCATCTCTCTCTAATAAACATGTTATTAGCATAGTGATAGTATCATATTTGTTGTTGTAACTTGAAATTGATCTTTGATGCTTTGTACTCAATAGTTAATATGAAATATCTATTTGATATGGTTCATACAGACTATTCACATTTCTGAAATCATTTTGATACAATAGTTCTACTTTTTATGCCGTGTTTATGGTTGAAGGGCCGAAATGGCCATGATATTCTATTGCTTACCTGCTAATCCATTTTTTTGTTACCCAATCAAGGCTAATATTTGAATGGTTGGATTGCAGGTAACCGGAATCTCATCTACCTACTCTCAAATTTTTGAATGCATGCAGCACTCGGACCAGGGTGTGATCTGCAAATATGTTTGGTTCAAGGATGTATTTACCTCTTTAAAGAATATTAGATTGAAAGATACTCAAGTTATAGCTATTCCCAATTCTGAATGATGCACATGCAACATCAGGCATCAAATCGAACTAGTGGAAGGAAAGTTTAACTCTATGCTGGCTGAAACATTATAGTACTTTTGCCCTCTGAATTTAACTACATTTGATCGTCATAAAAAATTCAGATGCATTATGTTATGATTCATGAAGTTCTGTGCATTGATATTTATTATATATATAAAAAAAAATATGGAATGATTCTTCAAACTGGAATTTTAGTTGTTAGTCTCAAATATTGTATTTCTAAGAGTTTTAAAATTACTTGCTATGTGAAAAGACTTCTGTTATACTGTGCTTACGTACATAATACAGAAATATCCTTATGTAACAAGGTTAAGAGAGCCTGTTTATTTATAACAAGCAAATGGATGCCGAAAAATTGCAGATTAGACTTAGTAAGGGAGAACCTTCTTGCAAGGCATTTGAACTTACTAACTAAATGCAGAGGCTTAAAGACTGAATATTAAGTTGAAATTACTCAACCAATGTATTTAAATAATCAATGGCCACGTGTTGACATTAATAAAAGGCTTTCTGCATGACATTATAGATCTCGTAGGAATGGTACAATCCATGTTCAAAGTGACATTACAACTTTGTTGTCTACTCATGATAAGGAAATACCAGGGGGTGTGTCTAGAAATACCATGGTATGTCCAGATATACCAAGTTATGTCCAGAAATACCAGGGGGTGTGTCTAGAAATACCAAGTTATATCCGAAAATACCAAGGGGTGTGTCTAGAAATACCATGGTATGTCGAGATATACCAAGTTATATCGAGAAATACCATGGAGTGTGTCTAGAAATACCAACTTAAGTCTAGAAATACCAAGGCTTTGTCTAGAAATACCACGTGGTGTGTCTAGAAATACCATGGTATGTCCAGATATACCAAGATATATCCAGAAATACCAGGGGGTGTGTCTAGAAATACCAATACTATGTCCAAAAATATCAAGGGTTTGTCTGGAAATACCAAGGCTTTGTATAGAAACACCAAGGGGTTTGTGAGAGGGATTCCTATGAAAGGACCAAGGGGTTAGTGAAAGAGAATATCATGAAATACCAAACCATGGGTCTTACCAAACATGCCCTTTGGATGTGTCCAGAAATACCAAATGCATGTCCAAAAATACCAAATGGATTCCTCAACAGGTGATGGTCCTTGGGCGTGACTGTGATTCTCCTCGCGTGCAAGGCGCAGGCCAAAGAGTCTTCAAAACGCTGCACTACCTCCATTTCCGCCGCTTCTTGGATCGTCAAGAGCTTGTCGTTGGTTACTCTCAAGCCCTGCTAGAACTCATCCATTATTTTCTTCACCAGTCTCGCGAAGGGTGCCTGGGGTATCAGAAATCCACAGCTCTTTTGTAAGTGCCTGATCTCCTTCACGGCTCAAGAGAAAATTGAGTTTCTCCTGCACTTCGTTGGCTTCTTCGGTGGCTTTGGCTTGTCTAGTAGCAGCTTTAGAGCAGTCTGCTCCTTGGTAGGCTTCCCCTTCTCGATATATCGTACCTTGTGGTTGTCGTAGTACCTTTTATAGGCCTTGTACATCTTCATGTACGCTTGACATTCCACTAGCTCCTTCCTGTAATCCCTGTCTTGTTGCAAGACATAGGATTCTAGTGTGGTCTTCAAGGGTTTCTTACCCTTGTCTGAAATTAGCTTCCATACGGGACAAGGTGGGGTCCCCGACTCCTGCGTATTTGCCTGTACTTCCTCCAGGTTCTCGGGCTCCGCATCTGACATATCGGTTTCCTCACTGTCTCTGGTATTCTTGCGTGCTCCCGATGATCGCTCCATGTTATAGTCTCGTCTTGATAACCAGTACACGTTCTTGAGATCAGAGCCTGTGTCGGATCCTGGAGGAGTGGGCTCTTTGTCAGGCTCACGGTCTATGATGGATATGTCTCTGGCCTTCTTGGGTGTGGTCTTGGACTTCATGCGGGCTGAGTGGTCCTCCTCTTGTTCATCCTCCCTTGTGGCCTTCCTTTTTCCTTTAGGATCTTCCTTATTCTTCATTCTCCTTTCAGCGTTCTTCTCTTTACCACCCAAGCCCCCTTTCATTCACGTACCAGGGGCAAAACATGGAGGTGGCACCCACATACAAGTATGTAGGAGTGGAGTTCCCTTCTCCACTATGTTCTATATTGGGACACTTCCATCAGACTACGCGTGATGGCAGGTTGGAGAGCGCTCTATGCAATGAAGCCATAGAGCAAAAGTTTATGATTGGGACCACTAAAAAACACCCTGAGGTGCATACAGGTGGAAACAAAGGCAGATTACGACAACCTGAGGCACTACATTGACACTTATTTCCTTAGCAAGCATTGGGAACTCGGTGCTCTGGAGCAAGTCAAAACAACGCATTACAAGCAGCACATAAATCCCAAGCTTGCACCAGGTCCACAATGCTACCTGTGTTCATATCTACCCATGAAAAAGCGCAGGCTCATCGCATCCATTTGCATGGTTGCCCACTATCTTCGAATTGAGACAGATAGATGGATTGGAGAGCCACACCAGCCAACCATTAGAGATTGGATTAAGATTGGACAGAAGCTCTTCCAACCAGTAAGGGATGTATTGGAGCATCACAGATCCATCTGGGATATGGGTTGTTGTAACTGGGTTTTGAGGCTGCCATAGGCTAATATGGAATTTCCTGGAACTATCAAATTTGGCCCTGAATAGGGCCGATTTTCCCTGTAGCTGCTCCTGCACGGTGATTCGAGGCAAGAACGAAGGGATTCGAAGCCTCTTTATGCTTGTTGAAGGGCTTGCAGCTGCTCCAAATTCGTTCTGAGGGAAACAAGAATAGAAGAAATGAAATCTAATAAGGAAACTGTTTATTCCATTTTAATATTCATTAATCTATGGAATCTTAATGGTTATCTATTAAAAGGATGTATACTTGATCCACGGGTTTAGACACTAGGTGTTTATTCTGGATCTAACAAGACTTCTACTAATCTCCATATATGATGTACATTATCCATATTAATTAATAAAAGGTCTGGAACCTTATATTAGTTACATCATATATGTTGGAAGTCATATACTGCATTCCTACTAGAAAATGGGGTAGACTGCATAAGCTTGACTTGAGTAGTCAATAAGGCAGAATATAACCTTAAGGGGTTTTATGACTGGCATCATAACCTAGAGGAGGGTTATTGTAGTATCAATTGAGCGTGGGGAGTTATGGGAACTCAAGGAATGAGGAACTCAGGGAGTTCTTGGTAGCTTAACTGAATCTCTTTTGTGAGTTGTAACAATGTGGTATCAGAGCCCCAGGATTATCATGAAGCCCAGCTCCCAAATAGTTCCACCACAAGAACTCTAGTACTGCAGTAGCAGTACTGCTCAACCATAAGAGCATAAACACAAGAAAAATGGATAGTTCTCAACTAAGCAAGAAGGTTTCGGGAATAACTCCAAAGAAGCCGAAATGGCCTCTAAGCAATCAAGAAGGAAGATTCAGGATCAAACTACACTAAATCAAGGATTCTTAGCAAGAATTTGAACTCCTCCAGATTGCTCCCAAAATCGTTGTGTTCTTTTCAGAAGCACCCCAATCCCTTATATGAGGATACCAGGACGAAGAATAGAGGATATTATGACTATGGGCCTTTTCCTAGATCAAAATATCTCCCATATTGATAGATCAATCCCCTGATACAATTTCGGCAAATCTGCTAGTTGCCCTTGATCTAGAAGGAATACATTCTTTTTGGAATTTATTGTCCAATGGGGTAAAGCCACGTGGACACCCTAAGCCCAATGGTTCATAAACTTAAAAGTGCCTCTTTAATATTTTATTAAAAGGTCACCTTAACATACGAAATAAGGTTCCCACGAGAATGAAAATGGCTGGGATAACATAAGGTTTGTAATGGTGGAGGGCATGTATTTGTATGCAAATTCGTATTTGGGATGATGTGGCATGTGGGGTTTGCAAATAGGAATGGTTCGTGGGCGCCGAATTTGGAGGAAGGCCGACAGATGTTCGATTTGGAGCTCCACGTTTCCAGGTTTCAGTTTTTGTAGGCATGGATGCCGTTCATATGCGCGTTTGTGCAGGCATGTTTATGATCTTCTTGCTCGTGGTCTGTGGATTTGGGGTAATCCGCCATTGTATACTTCGTGGTCTTGGATTTGGATGATGCGGCTGGGCCTTCTGTGTTCAGGCTTCTTTTGGGTCATGCAACGGTGCTTCATGCTTTGGGGTAAGATTGAGTTGGGTTTATTCTGCACTTTGCTTTGTGTTCCAAGCATTATGGAGAAGCCGTTTGTCATTTGTTCAAGCTCTTTGTGAGGGTTGTTTCTGACAAACAGGGATCTAAAATACGAATTTGCTGTGGCAACTACTCCCAGTAGTGGAAGCCCTACACAAAGCCCTAATATTGCTTATTCCTGAAGTAGTTTTTTTCATCCATGCAGATCTTATGAAATGCCAAACAACTTGAGTTCCTGGACTGAAGAGTCTCAATCTGGCTAGCCTAGAAGCAAAGATTTATATGTGTCTGATAAGATGCTACTTTGCAAGTAGCATTTTTCAGATGTGAGGAGAATACTGATTGACAATAAAATCAATGCTTTGCATTGTGTCAATTAATGAATAGCTGTGGCATGTCCAGAGGTTGAATTTGATTTTAGTTTGCATGTCAGTTGCAGCTTTACAGATGTTGTTTGTGATTGTGTAGTTGTCTTCTTGTGAACATGTTGTTTATGTTTTGTATGACATTCGTAGATATTGTGTTTAAAAAATGGAAAGGAGAAATCTGGAGATAAGAAGAATGGGTTGTTTATAGTCTCTAGATACTTCAGTTTGAAAAGAGCATTGCATATCGTTTCTACATATTTTTGTGTGAATAGCATATGATTGGCTGCTTGCTGCATGGGAATAGCCCCCCGGCTTTAGGCCGTGGAGGAGCATCACTGGTTTCCGCACAGCGAAGTCGGTTCGAATCCCCCGGCTCCTTTCTCTTCTTCTGTTTACAATGTTTTGTAGCCTGCATGTAGGTGACAGATGGTGTGTTCCCATGCCCTGGAGTGCATGGTGACGTGTTGCAAAGGTTGACCACATGGTTGACTTCTGCACCATTGCCCCAAATCTTAGTCCTACATGGAAAATGGGGTTTGGGATAGGTTTGACTTTGTAAGGACGGTTCAGATTCTCTTAGAGGGCATCTTTTTAGGAATATCCTGGCCATCAATGGCTAGGATGTAGCGATAAGGAAGGATGTAGCGAACACGAAACAAATGCCATTTAAAATACCCCATTACTGCCCCTAGGCAGTATTCAACCCTTGGAACGTTCCCAGGCCACCCAGTGGCACTTCCAAGGCCAACTTCCTAACTACCGCCCCTAGGCATCTCACAGCTTTCAAAAACTGTAACAACTCACAAAAGAGGTTCAGTTAAGCTACCGAGAGCACAGTTACCCTACTCCTTGAGTTCCTGGAACTCCCATGCTCAACCGATACTAATCCCCAGGATTAGTATGAAGCCTAGCTTTCCAAAAAGTTCCACCACAAGAACAATGGATAGTAGCAGTACTGCTCAACCATAAGAGCATAAACACAAGAACAATGGATAGTCCCCAACTAAGTAAAAAAGCTTCAGGAATAACTTAAAGAGCTCAAAATGGCCTCTAAGCAATCAAGAAGGAAGATTTTGAATCAAACAACACTAAATCAAGGATTCCTAGCAAGAATTTGAACTCCTCCAGATTGCTCCTAAAATCATTATGTGCCTTTCAGAAGCACCCCAATACATTGTATGAGGATACCAGGGCTAAGAATAGAGGATATTATGACTATGGGCCTTTTCCCTGATCAAAATATCTCCTCTATTGATAGATCGATCCCTCGATACAATTCCAGTAGATCCATTGGTCGCCCGCGATCTGGAAGGGATAAATTCCCTTTGAAATTTATTGTCCAATGGGGTAAAGCCCATGGACCTTAAGTCCAATGGTTCATAAACTTTTTTTTTTTTTTTTTTTGAAGAACTTTCCCATTATATTAAAAGAATAGCAATGTTACAAAGTGAGAGGAGAAAAAAGAACTGCCCCGAAGAGGCAGTGATACCCCACCACTCCATCATCCTCTCAACACTGAACAAAGTGTCCATCGGCATCCACAATGCTTAGGAAGTCCCGCCAAATGGCGAACTTCCGCTCAGCCAACCCCGGGAACACCTGGAAGCTCTGAAACAACCTATACCTCAGACGGGGGATCAAAGAGGCCGAAGGCTACTGGACCCCCTGAAAAATCCACAGCCGCCGCCGTTTTCAGATCAACCATACTAGCCAAGCCACATATAAGTGCAAGGCTTGCTTCCTCGGCAGAGGCCAGGCACCTGGATACAGATGTAGCAGCAACTGCTGGCTAGTCAGCCGCACCTGGAGCCGACCCCGAACCCAGTCCCAATCCGCCTGTAAGTGAGGGTAGAGCACCAGGCAATGCTCCGTCGTCTCAAGATGAAGACCACAACAAGGGCACAACAGACTGACCACTGGCCTGAACCTGCTCACCCGGGCATTCACCCGGATACAACGGTGCACCACCTGCCACAGGATCACCCTGACCTTCGGGGGGAAAGGGTACTCCACGTCCAAACCCAAACAGAGTGCCAGCGGGAGCCCGGAAGCCGCAAAGACCACTTGCCAGACGGAGGAAAAGTGTCATAGATGACTAACGTGCAGTAGGAAGACCGCACAAAGCAAGCAACGTCAACACCAGGATGAACCTTCCAAACCTGCACCACCACGTCACCCTGAAGCTAGACAGGTATGTGCAACGGAATGCAGCAGGCCACCTGCTCCCAAATAGACCGGTCACTGGCTCGCAAGCGAAACGGAGCTCGAAAGAACTCCCAAGGTGCAACCTGGCCAGCCAATACCAGTCCTCCAGGGTGAGCACCCCAGCCCGCCTCCAGCGGATCTGCGTCCGGCGTGCACAGTGGCGGCCAAATGCAAATGCGCCGGAGGCAAAGGAACCCACAAGAAGGGCGAAGAGTGATGATGCACCGTGGCGGGATCCACCTGGAACAGCACCCGCACTGCTCCCACGCCCGCAACACCCCGGTGAGGAAGGGGGATGCATGCGGGAAAGGCTTAAGCCCATACAATAATGCCCA
>JAANSK020251574.1:0-13203 GCA_011763485.2 Isoetes engelmannii
AGGTGGATATTTGTGTGTGTTACCGCTTTTGTAACTAGACTCATGTGCTGATGATGCCATTGCAACAGAAGATTATATAAACAATTCTTTTTGAATGTCAGGAGGGCCTGATCCATGATCGAGGACTATATTTTCGTGCATTTGAGGAACTTTATGACATTTCAAATGGAGATTCTAGACCGACTTCCACATATTCGTTCTTCTTGACTATTATGGAGCTTCATAATGAGCAGGTTTAAGATTTGTATCAAGTATTGCATTTGCATATTCTGTTTTTTCTTTTACATTAAGTAATTGCCTTGTCTTTCCGTGCCTCAACATGTTCCATGTTGTACTTTCTCACACTGTCTATAATGCTACAGGTTTGTGATCTGTTGAACACTTCCAGTGATGCTAATGTTCAAACGGTGCGTATGGGGATTCCCGGTCACTTTGTTGAACTTGTACAACAAAGAGTAGACAGTCCTTCAGAGTTTGCTCGAGTCTTTAAGATAAGCAGCCAGAACCGCTTCGCTGATGCAGCAAAGGCTGTGAGGAGCAGTCGATCCCATTTGTATGTTATCAGAACAAATGTACCATATCCTTGTTTTAAAGCCCAGGGCAAGATGGAAATGGAAACTGTATAAACCTTGAAGAAAATGACTGATAAGCATAACTCTGACCTGACCATGTATATCTTTTCCAGGATTGTAACCTTACATATCTATTATTCAAATACTTTGTCTGGAGAGAAGCAATACAGTAAGCTGTCCATGGTTGACATGGCTGGCAGTGAACGGCTGTCAGAGACAGAGGCAAGGGGGGATCGTTTAACAGAGTCATTGCACGTCAATAAGTCACTTTCTGCGTAAGTGTTTCAATATTTACTATAAACTTTGGCTTATACAGTTTAGGTTTTCAACTCTGAAACATTAATGACGGGTTTGTGTGCATTTCTCACTTCTACGAGCAAATGAGATAATGGTGATAAGTCTGTTGCAATAATCGAACAAGTTGCAGGAAGCAGACATTGAACAAATTTTATTCCTCTTTCTTTAGGTCTCTGTCATCCTTCTTGCATTTGCCATTGCTTCCAAGAAGAGCATTGAATGCATTGATGCTTGTCAGGTCTAGCATTGCCATCCATTTTGCCTTTGGCTCAATAATATTCTCTTCTCTTCGTTATGGATCAAGTACATATATTCAAGTGTTACTCTAGTCTTTGCTGTTACACATGTTCAGGTATTATTGTAGTATTTGCTGTTGGGGATTTGCAGTTATTTGTATTCTGTGTATAGGAAAGAGAAAATATTTTTGATTGATTTGATGGCAATGAGGGAACTCGAACATCTAAAGATCTTGAAATTTTCTTTGCTTTGAAAGTGTACTAACTGCAAATTTTTTCATGTTATTGTTTTCTTGAGTGGTCAAAATAGAGACCTGTAATAATGAAAACTATTTGGTAACTGGTTTAAACATAGTCTTGATGCTGATTGCGGTTCTTTCACAGATTGGGTGATGTTGTTTCATCACTGACTGCTAAGAAGGAGCGTGTTCCTTATGGGAACTCCAGGCTTACACAGTTGCTTGCAGATTCCTTGGGTATGATCAGCAATTTCTTATGTATATATGGAACGAATGCTATTAGACATGCTATTAGTAAACATGCCTGTATACATGGTCATTATACCTTACCTTCAAAAGAAAAGAAAAGGGAAGAAAAAAAAATAGAATATTTTTTGTACTGAATTGGTGAATTCGTATATGAGCACTCTGTAAAAAATCAGATGGCGTGGACACAAGCTTAAGACAGATGTCAAAACCCTTTCTACAGACAACTGCATTCCTTGAATGTTGAAAAGGATACAAAAGGCTGCGAAATAGACCCATGATAAAAACTTAGCATGTATAGACTTCTTATAGGGAATCAACATGTAATTAAAAAAATGATGATGCTGACATTTTCTTGGCTTAGGCATGAAGGCAGGAGAGAGAATTGTTAGGCTCATAAATTCTCAATCAGTTCCTTTAGATTTTTGATTGGGTGCTTATTAGCTCCCACCATATCTTCAAAAGCTACCTATCGTTATTGGATACATTTTTGCTGCTAATAACTCCTACATGTTTGTATCCTACTATTTGTTTGCCCATTACTTGCTCTAGATGGTGGTGGTTAGTAAACAGTTGTTTTGGTAAGTGTCTTAGCTTCATGCTACTAAAGTCTTGGAACGGACAATACCCTAGTCCTAGATATAAGAATTTATGGAACTCTAAACATGCTAAAAATACCTTTGTGCTTGTAATATAATAGGTTTGTGCATGTTTGTTTCACAGGTGGAGAGTCAAAAACTCTAATAATTGTCAATGTTAGCCCAAGCTATAAAGATGTTCAGGAAACTTTGTCTTCTTTTAACTTTGCAACGCGGGCTCGAAATGTGGAATTAAGTATTGGGAACCGTGATACAATAAAAAAATGGAGGGATATGGTACTGTATTATAAAATCTGTTTCCATTGCTGTAAGCTCTAACGGTCCCCCTTGATCATTTGGTGTCTAATTTCGTATTCTTGTTTTGTTCTAAGGCTAATGATGCAAGAAAGGAGTTGTACGAGAAGGAGATGATAGCCTCTGAGCTGAAGCAGGAATTGCTGAACTGTAAAAAATCCTTGAAGGATGCTGATGATCAATGCCTTATGCTATTTAATGAAGTGCAAAAGGCATGGAAAGTTGCTTTTGATTTGCAAACAGATCTTGACTCTCAAAACTCTCAGATATCAAAGCTCCAGGTTGTTCATTTGCCCTGTTGTTTCATATGTGCAAATTGCAGGGAAAAGTTTTTAATTGCATAAGCTGCATTATTTTACAGGCAGATTGGACTGAGAGTACAGAGAAGTACAAGCTTGAAATAGATAGGAATAATGTGCTGAATACACAGATTATGCAGCTTTCAAAGCTCGAGAAGGAGTACAAAGCTGATTATTCATTATCTGCAGAGAAGATAAAGTCATTAGAAGTAAGATCGATCTTTCATCCTATTTTCTATGTGGGCGTTAACATAAGAATAAATCCTCAGGAAAAGAAACTTCAACGATCACATATTTGTAATAGTTTATAATGAGTGTCATGTAAGCAGTAATGGCTAGGATATTATGACTCGAAGATATAGGTCAGGAATTACTCTATCAAGGATTAAGAAGAGGTATTTTTTTGTGGGATTATCTTAATATTGTTTTCATTTTGATTAGTTATAGGATTTTACAAATGTCATTTTGCCGTTTACCTTAGAAATGTTCTGTAGTTAGGTTCTGCATGTTGATGTAGATTAGGTCAAACATTGATAAGATCGTTAGCCTGGTCTTTAGGGAAAATTACAAGATGCAAACCGGCAATTAGCTGAAGCAAAAGCATTATGTTTGCGGAAGGAGGATAAAATAAGCTCTCTACCCAATACAAACTTTGAATTTAAGAAAGCAAAAGAAGATTATGAGACTGCACTTTCTTTAAATAAGAAGCTGGAAGAGGAGCTTTCAAAGCGTGATGAACTTATTGAAGTAAGATTTCTATAATTGCATTTGGAAGTGGCTTATGCGACTTGCCCACTGACATTTTTTTGGTTAAAAGCGGCTGCACGAGGAAAATGAGAAACTATTTGGACGTTTAACAGACAAGACTGCTTCAATTGGATCACCAAAGGTAGCCTTATCATGCTGCTGAATTGTTAGTATAATTTGCTTTTATTTCATTGACTGTGTTGGCCTATTCATAGACTTCACGTACAGACTCTAAGGGTGCCGAGGAAGTAGGCTATGCTAGCTCAAGGTGGAAATCTTATGCTGTTACTTTCTTGGGCATGCAACATGTACTTATAAAAGTAGCTAAATTCTATTTATGTTATCTCATTTGAAGGGATAAGAGGAAATCCATGGCAGATCCTGCATCTGGTGGTTCTGCATCATCCGGAACCCTTGCTGTTGTAGGGTCAGAGAAAGTCAAATCCACTCCTGCTGGGGAGTACCTTACAGCAGCACTGATGGATTTTAACCCTGACCAGTATGACAGTGCTGCTGCCATAGCTGATGGGGCAAACAAGCTTCTGATGTTGGTAAGTTTTGCCAACTAATGGCTTCTCTATTTTGCATTTGCACCTAAGTTACTATGAGGGGTAGCTAAGGATGTAGTGGTCTTTTAGGTGCTAGCTGCTGTGATTAAAGCTGGTGCAGCTCGGGAGCATGAGATGTTGGCGGAGATTCGAGTATCTGTGTTTTCTTTTATTAGGAAGATGGAACCTTTGCGAGTTATGGACACAATGTTGGTTTCACGTGTGCGAATTTTGTATATACGCTCTCTTCTTTCACGATCATCAGAGTTGCAGGGTCTAAAGGTCAATGCAAAGCTTGTGACTTACACCATGCTGGGTGTTTTGTATTTTTAGCATGTCTCTAATATCTACTATAATGCACAGGTACCACGTGTTGAACAGTTTTTGGAAAGGGGAGGTTGGGTGCATAACAGAACATCCAGCAGAGGAGAGAGCCCTCCAAGGTCGCCTTCTGGATATGACCTTAGTACGAGAGATTTTGAGGAGCACATTAAGCCCTTCAAAGTCAATTTGAAACAGGAAAAGAAGTCAAAGTTGTCAGCTGTGGTTTTGAAGCTAAGGGGCATTGATCAGGTGAGATTACTGTGTTTATTTTCTGTCTTTCTTATGCACTTTTATTTGGAGGACTCCCCATTACCCAACTAAGCAAGAGATGGTCTTTCATGCACTAAGAGTAATTTGCTGAACAGGAGACATGGAGGCAGCATACAACAGGGGCAAAGTTACGGGAAACAAGTGAAGATGCAAAAAACTATGCAGTGGGGAACAAGATGCTTGCGTCTTTGTTTGTGCACACTCCAGCTGGAGAGCTGCAAAGGCAGATAAGAACATGGCTTGCAGAAAACTTTGACTTCTTGTCATTAACGGGTGGAGATGGTAATGCATTAGAGACTGGGCATCTGGAACTCCTTTCAACAGCCATCATGGATGGCTGGATGGCAGGCCTTGGAACACCATCTCAGACCAGCACTGATGCACTTGGTCAATTATTGTCAGATTATACCAAGCGTGTGTATACCTCTCAGTTGCAGCACTTGAAGGTTAGTGCATGTCTATTAATACATTCTAGAAAGTGTAGTAGGACTACAAGACAAAGGCATGTTTGAATGGGCTAGCCTTGTTGTTTTACCTATTCAATTGCCTGTTAGCCAGATCGAACATAGATTCTCTCATAGAATATAGCTTATAGATCTTGCTTTGCAGTATCAACATCTTTTATGAGCCCATCTTCTCAAGTCAAAAATGTATTTAGGTTCTCAATGCTGGCAGTTTATTGGCTTTACTGGTTGGTAAATCGACCATCTTTTGGCCATCTTTTGCTCCATTTGCCTTTCAGCTTGAGTGATGTTAAGATCAGGGCAAAAGATCTAGGTTTACCCTTGTGTTTATGTTAAGAGATTTATTTGCTCTCTCTTCCAGTTGCAGTCTGTTGGATAATATAAATTGAGTTTATTTAGATTTATTCTTACCCTTGAGGCCTTGTTTGGTATGTCCTGGTTTTGGTAGGATCTTTCTGCAACCTTGGCAACTGAAGAAGCAGATGATTTAGCTCAAGTTACAAAGCTACGCTCAGCCCTTGAATCAGTAGAACACAAACGGAGGAAGGTAGTATCTATATTGTTTTCCAATCTTTGTTTTCATGATTAAACATCGTTTCTTTGCAAATGTTTCTAGGTTCTCCAGCAAATGCGAACAGATGTTGGCCTTTTGACGAAGGAAGAGGGTGGTTCACCATTACGAAATCCTCCGACTGCCACAGAGGATGCCCGTGTCGCATCACTTATTTCCCTTGAAGATATATTGAAACAAGCAGAGGTAGAATATATAAATTGGAATGACTGTAGATGTTGAGCTCTTAATAAAATTACGTGTGAATCTATTGCCTTTAGTATCTATCTGACAACATGTTTATGGCAAGACGTGTATTCAATAGCATTAGATTTATGAATAATATATATGGTGCTAAATAGCCTGGCATACTTTTCCTTTTCAGGATATAGTGCATGAAGCAGATGAGAAGTCAGTTTCTTCTGCTCGAAAGAGGGCACTATTGAGCCGTTTAAACCAGCTTAGTGATAGGATGCCGACGCTTCTTGCTGTTGATCAGCCATGTGCTGAGAAATATATAATGGAGATACAAGAATTTGTTGAGGTACAAGAAGTTATTCATTAGCACTGGCCTTTTTGAATCTAAATCCCTTGCTAACTTTGTGTACTGTTTCTAGACATTGGCCGAACAAGAAACACAGAATAGTTCCTTGTCAAGGATGTCTACGGAGGAAATCCCAGTTCCAAGTGAACTATCAACATCATCAGGTGATTGGGGAGAAGGGATTATGAATGCAGATGTAAGTGTCCACCAATGGAGTGTTCTGCAGTTTAATAATGGAGCAGCAACTCCATTTGTTATCAAGTGTGGTGCAACTCCGACCTTACAGCTTGTTGTAAGGGCGCAAACAAATGTTAATGATAAAAACTCAAAGGAAAGGGTGGCTACAGTCCCTGTACCTTCTGCATTGGCTGGGTTATCTTTAGATGAAATAAAGGATTTATTATCGCCTCTCCCTGAAGCACTTTGTCAGTTGGCGCTAGCAAGAACCGCAGATGGAACACGTGCACGGTATGCAAGGTTGTATAAGACCTTGGCTGTTCGAGTTCCAGCCTTGAGAAACACGGTTGATAAAGTTACTTCAAGTAGTGCCTTGTCACAAAAATCAGGGCAACTTAGAAAAAAATCAGATGCTGAAAGCTTTTGAATTGTGAATATGTAGTATAGATCTGTATCATAAGCAATTTGTGAGAGTAAATTACCTGCATATGGTGCCTCTTTGCATGGGCAAAGATTGACTCAATGAGGACACCTGTATATTTTAAGACCACCCTGATTTTTCTCCTCAAGTCATGTTTCAAAAAGGTTAGTGATCAAATGCTGTATATATGGCAGAAGCATTTGTATTTCAAAATTATTGTTCTGCCATTTTGTCATGAGGATGGCCATCTTTGGCAACAGAGTGTAACTTTATTGTTATGTTGCAATTATAAAATTTTCTCTTCATTAATTTTGATGATAAGTGCTATCTTTGTATCTGGTCAATATTAAAAAGTTTGACATTTGACATACATATTCCATCTTTACTCGTAAGGAATATTTGGCCTGATCTTGGCCAATTACCAGGCCACCAACTGGACACTTCGAACCCACCAACTGGACACTCAGAACTTGTGTCTTTAGAATCTATAACAATAGAAGTGCACGTTGGAGTGCAATGTAGACAGGCAAAAAACATTTTTTTTTAATGTATGAAACAGTTAAAGAAACCGGATCATCCGCTGGAACAGCAGAATCATCGGCAGGATCGCTGCCGAAGAAGGCCGCAGATAAACGCTGCCCCAAGAAATTCCTAGTTTACATTCAGGCTTGGAATCTCTGCCAGGTGGCGAAGTGCTATTGGAAATGCCGTCAGAATGTCACATAACCTACGTTTTCTAGTAAGTTATCACAACAAAAAAATAGTGTGTTATCGCATGTTGGCATGTGTTTTGCTGAATTTGATATCAGTTTCAAATGCCCGAATGTCCAAGTTGTTGTACTTTAGCACCAGCCAAAGGATGATGCGACAATGGAACAAACAAATTCCTTAAAAATTACACTTGTTGAATAGTTTTCTACACATTGTTGTTTAGCTTATTAAGGTGCAACAAGGATATTTGTTACATTTTATTGTAATTGCTTATACACATAGTTGCTTGTCTATCTATATTATTACAGTCGAGATTTCTCCCAAGGTTTTTTGTAATCGTGTATCAGGTCCCATAGACCTTTTGGTCTCCGCTAGATAGTACAATTCAAATCATTTGCCCTTGGTGAAATGGAGCTAGTATTGCATTTTGGTGAAATGTAACTATCTTTCTAGGTTGTAAACGCATGCAAAAAAACTCTATAGATAATGAATTCTAACTTAGACCTAGACTAAAGAATCAGATGGAAAGAGAAATAGTTTGGTTATATATATATGGCATCAAAATTGATCTTCATCCATGAGGTAACATTAACGATCTGTCCAGCATGTAATTTGTTTGCTATAACCTTAACATTTTCTTCTTTCTTTGTGGCAGGCTCATTCATCCCAGTAACTCGAACCTGTAATCAACGGGATGAATGCATGTAGTCCCTCTCTCAAGCTGCCAGCTAGTTGTTCTTGATAGGACATGTTTTAAAACACGATAAGCTTTGCTTTTGTGAGCTGCAGAATATTAGCTTCAGTCCATTTTGTGAGAGTTCCAAACCATGCCAGTCTCAATAAAATTCATGCTTCTATCTAACCAAAGGATTCAGAGGCATACATTACACAAGGCCGCGGTGTTACTTTGACATTTTGAACATCTGCTCTGATCAACATAATATGCCACAACTAGGCTGGTGGATTGTTTACTCTCCTGCTACGAGCAACCAACCCTTATTTGGATGAGAATGCTGCCCACTTTTTTGTCTATCTCTGCTGTCCACAGACAGATATATTGGCATCATCAGCATGTATATATACATGCAATTTGTATGTGATGTTTTGGGCGTGTGCAGCATCTCATATTTGACCTGAATGAGATGCTTATATGCAATCTTCCTTGTGCCAGTCTTTAAATTAGAAACAAATGTACTGCAACATGTAATTAGTTTATTAATTGCCAATGTCTCAGATATTTAACAGTATGAAATACACATGGAGTGTATAGTGAAGAGACTAACCAGATGATAAGCATGCTCGCTTTGTGCATCTGCACACGGTGCTGCTGAGAGATTATTGCATACACACCTATCTGCTTGCCTGAGAGTTTGAGAGTTTCTAACTGGTTGGCAGTCATGATAAATCCTTTTTCTAGATATGCTGGTTGCGCCCTCCCTTAAATGGGGCTGGTACATGACCCAAAAGTCATGATTGCCTCTTCAGCAGCTATTCTTGTCTCCATGTGTTAAAATTACGAGGTCTGCATTCAGCAAACATGGTTAAATTCCAATGTAATTATGTTGAGGGAAGTGCCGAAATGCAGGCAAAAGATACATCTAGGTTCAGTTTACAATAAGCAACTGGATAAGAGCATTTCCTTTAGTAAAAGATGCCTGACAATATACTAGAATTTAACAAAGAAACCAAATTTAAACAATCAACCCTTGCCCTTTGGTCTAAAACGAGCTAATCTATAAATAGTTCAACCTATATGTTTATAAGTTTTAGATCATAATGCACATCTGTCCATCCAAGCATTTTCATTTGACCGCAGCCTCATTTCAACTGCAAAATCAATAATATGAAGCGAATTAGCATTATTTATGAAGCAAGTGTGTGTCAGAATAGGTATTTCCCATGGTTTCAGAATAGGTATTTGCCATGGTTTTAACTTTATTTCACTGTAAATAGTATCATATTGCGACCAGTAAACGTTTTGTTTTTGCGGCCAGTGCTCTCGCAACAGAAGCAGAAGAACGGAAAAACTATGTTAAATAGACACATGCATATGGATCTCCTTCATTCAGTTTTATGTGGTTTTATGAAGCAGAATTTTACAGTGTTGATATACAAATAACTTGCTCTTCAATATGCGAGGGACTTCTTGGAGGGAAATTTGCTTCTCAATGCAGGTTAGCAACAGCAAATTGACTGGTTGGCATTTTATAACCAAGCAAGGTTGGCATTCATTAGTCATGATGCTGATTTCATAACATATACTTCTGCAAACAAATCATCAGCCCAGGATACATGCTTTTCCCTGCCTTTCTGAGACAGCACTGCAGAGATTGCTTGTTACCTTCTGAAAGAGAAGAGCAACCTTCTGCAAAGCCAAAATACATAATGGCCAAAATACTCGTGCTTTTTTGTAGTTTGAAGAACAGACTTATGCACATGAGTTCTACCGAGTAATAAATGATTTACTTGAACGCAGCATCAAGTGGACCGAGGCACTGCACATAAGCCTGTCCAAATACCTCCTTGCAACGCATCCAAGATTCCCAGCAATACTCAAAGGCTGTTTCATTGTCTACACTCTCACCCTTAATCCTGCATCCTGGAAACCCAAACACTCAACAAATACCACAAAAACTCACACACAAGATTATCGTCACAAGGCTGCCCACCTATCAAGGCATTGAAATAAGCTTTCAAGAGAGCAACAAATGTGTGTATCTCCTCCATCGCCGACACCAGAGTGAGCCTTTAGACAAAGGAAGCCACACAAAAACAAAGAAAGCCAAACAAAGAAATCTTGGCAATTTCAGAGGCTGGCGAGCCGACCTATCCTTTAACAACTTGCTGCAGCATGGAAGGGCATTTGATTGTGTGGCTGAAGCGCTTTTATAGTACATCAAGAGAGGGAACAAATCTTACATAACTTTATAGTATTTTATACATGAACCAAGAAGGGACATCAATGAAGTGGTGGAAAATTCTAAAGGCATGGATGTTATAAAGTCACCTGCCTCTTCTAGATAGCCTGTGCGCCCAAAAAGATCAACTATACAGACATAATGTTCCTCTGTCACTACAATGCCATAAACGTGTCCCATTGAATTAAGAAATAAATGGGCTTCATCCACTAGGCATGCATGGCTGCAGGCAGCAAGAATTGAAAGAAATGTGACTGCATCTGGCTTCAGGCCTTCCTGTTGCATTTGATAAGCAAGACTAACCACCTCTTTTCCATCTCCGTGCCATGCACATCCAGCAATCATTGCATTCCATGTAACTGCGTCATGTACAGGCATGCTGTCAAAGATCTGGTGGGCATCTTCAATGCACCCACATTTACAATACATATCAATAAGTGTAGCACATATAACCATGTCTATTTCACAACCACTTTCTGACATACTCTTGTGGATCTGCCTTCCCTGTGCCAGGGTCCCTAGACCAGCACACGCAGCCAGTGCACCAGAAAAAGTGCGAGTATCAAATTTTACGGACTCATTTAACATATGCTGGAAAATTTTGAGGGCCTCGTTGTTATATGCATGCTGAGCATATCCTGAAATCAGTGCATTCCAAGAGACAAGGTTTTGTGTTTCCATGCTATCAAATATTTCACAAGCATTGTCTAGGTTACCACACTTTGCATACATGTCAACAAGGCAACCAGCAAGAAAGACATCAGAATTCCACTCAGTGTTTATTACATGAGAATGAACACGCTTTCCTTCTTGCCAAAAAGCACAATGGATGCATGATCCTATAATGGTCAGAAACGTAATTTTATCTGGCTTCAAATCATACTGCATTTGTTCTAGAAGCTTAAAGGCTTCCTTACTTTCGTTTTTGCAGAAAACAAATCCAGCAATAACTGAATTCCATGAAGCTATGTTCCGTTTGGGCATTTGAACAAACATTTGCCATGCATTGTCTATGCTTTGACATTTTGCATACATGTGGATAAGAGTATTCCCAACATGGATATTTGATTCACACGCATGGATTAACACACACGCATGAAAAAATTTTCCCCTTTCTAAAGCTAGCATATGAGCACAAGCACTCAAAATGCCTACAAAGGTCACTCCATCAGGCACCATATTTTCAGCTTGCATTTGATAGAACAGTGTAATCACTGCCTTTCCTTCTCCATTTTGAGCATGTCCTGTGATTATAACATTCCATGTGAATAGATTTCTAACAGGCATCAGAACAAAGACTTGATAGGCATTGCAAATGCCACCACATTTAACGTACATGTGGATAAGGGTATTCCAAAGGAAAATGAAGGGCTTCAGCTTTCGTTTCACAATGTGAGCATGGACGAATTTCCCTTTCCCCATTGACTGTATTTTTGCACAATCTTGCAAGAGAACAACACAAGTATCAAATAAGGAACCAAAGTTTTGTGGATACCTTGCACCCAAATGTGTAGATTCATTGAAGTCTGCGAGGTTATACTTTGTTTGAGAAATCCCATATACAGTTCTTTCGCAGGATTTTGTAGCAGAAACAGGAACTGTGTTTCCATTAGGAAAGCTAAGAAGGCAAGAGAGGGCATTCGTGCACATTGCAATAGAAATCAGCACTTTTCAGCAACCAAATTCGATGCATTTTCTAGACATTCTTACTCAATGCATTTGAGATAAACTGACAGCCCACCTTACGCAATTTCCCATCTCTGTTCGATGCTTCAACACAGCCATGTTTGCTTTCTTCCAACGCTTCGTAGTAGAACTCATGCTCGAGTCCTCACGTCTTACAAATGTATATTGGCCCCCGAAACAAAGGCTCCCGACTGCTTGCATGCCTTGTTTAGAAGAATCCGCAACAAATCCACATAAAAAAAATGGGCATTTTAATGGAGTTGGGCTCGCCACATCAGCATTGGGGTATTCAGTGAATACCCCATGGTTCGCATCTGTGAATCTACTTGGTCGAAGGCTCCCATCTCGGGAGCCAATAAAGTGCGCCAATGTATGGGGAAATGAAGAGGGAGCAGCGGTCAAAATCGATTGGTGGAAGTGCAAGAGGGATAAAGCAGGAGGAATTGGTATGTTTGATATAACATTACAGAGCAAGGTAATGATTGCCAAATTCATATGGATGATATACAAAAAAAAGTGAAGTCTCCAGGTATGCACCTCATCAACCAGGCTCTATTAGCTTCATGTAAGCATAATAAGCCATCTGTCAAAGCATTGCTCCCATGGCCACTCTTTTATGATATTAAGCCATGTAGAGAAGCTTCTCCATTCCTAAAGGGATTGATTTTGGCTTGGAATGCCATAAAAAAATTGTTCACACTTGACACCTGTAAGATTGAAGCAGAGTCTTCCCCTCCATGGTGGATACCAGTGGAAATCCACAACAAACAAGGCCCCTTAGGAATTGTGACTGATGCAAGGATCGTAAAGAGATGGAAAAATTGTGGTATAGATTCCTGTGCTCAATGGTACAAGGGAGAGCAATTAGCCAGCTGGGCCGAATTTCAGGCCCGTTTTGCTTTAAGGGGGGCAGACAAAACTATTTGGGAAAGTGTGGCTATAGTACTCCCTAATACTATAACTAGAGGAGATCAAGATCCATGGATTTTGCATCCTTCTGTTCAGCCTAACAAGTTTGTGAAATCAAGTTATAGAAGCTTAAAGCCTAAGGGGCTGCTACC